>JAWPHD010011370.1:0-80000 GCA_037043455.1 Cyrtodaria siliqua
CATTTTGTGGCCCCCATATTAACCACACGGGGCAAGTAAAGATAAACAGATAACACTGAATTGTGAAAAAAGTTTGTTAGCCGACTTGCTTCGGTCTGAGCTAACCATACTGGTCTATAGTGTAGACCGATGGATATATATAGAATGTCATATTGAAAACGTGACCTTCATATAATTGTTTACCCAACCAAAACATCTGAGGAGAATATAGGCGACAAACATCAAAGGGATTGTTAAGTTTTAACCAGAATCACCTGTCTTAATACATAATAAGAGTTTATCACATAACTTACGGTGTGGGAGTGGAATTGAATTGAATTGGGTTTTAAGGCGTACCAACACATGAAAAGGTTATGTGGCACCTAACAGGCATGAACATGCCAGGCTCATCTTCCATGTACATCGAGATAAAATATGGAAAATGGGCCTAGATCCTTCTCACCCTGAACTGCAGAGTTGCTGCAAATTCTATCGTAGGAACTCCATTTACGCTGGAGCCACGTTTATTGTTTTTCTGCCATTGCTCTTTTGATGCGAGCGAGATAGCACCTGAAACAATGCAGGGGTCATGATGAAGACCTTTAATGAACATGAACAAAAAAGGATAAAATGAACATGAATTTGGGGGATCTGCAGTGGCCCTATTCTTTGCCCCCGTGACCAAACGGGGGCACCCAGGAACCACACGGGGCGTGGAAAAACACCATTCAATATTTTCGATATACCACTAGTTATATAACTATGCAAGTTAGCCAAGTACGTGCTGTCAAAAAAATTGATAATGACTATGATCCAATTGACAAGGTTTATGTCGGTTTCGCGTGTTAAAGCAACAGGCAAAATGCAATAAAAGTTGATATGTGAGTTATGTGATAAATAGAATCTAACATTTGTTCTCATTCATTATTGAATTTATTAAACGAGTTGGTAAAATGAGGCTCTTGCCGAGCATTAGATCATTTTTGCTAACGAGTTTAATAAATTCAATAATGAAGGAGTACTCATGTATGATCCTCTATTTATAAAGCCTGTAATCTATCTAAATTTACCTCCAGTCTCTCATTACAGCACAATAAGAATTTCTCAACTTTAGATACATCTCGAGTTATTTGGGATTGCTGACGTCACCTTCCCTGACCCCATCCCATCAGACTGCTGGACTTACATAGCAATACAGGTACATTTATAACTTGTGTAGTATATTAATCATTCTAACACGACCTCCGCAGTCTTTCATATAAACAAAGAAGAGAGACAGCTGTATGTTATTCTACGATAAAATACAGCTGTTCCATTAATTCCCCCGCGTATATTTCATCCGTTGGAAGCGTCACGTTACATGACGTCACTTGGTAAATATACGTCACGAAGACAACAGTAATTTTAATGAAATGCTAATTACAACAAACTTGCCATGCCCCCCAAACAGTGCACCACTCCCACCCCACAACTCACCCCGATATAAACCCCATCATATGCATCGGTACATATAACATTAATAAGCACCCTGAACAAGCTGAGAACGTTTGACGTCATACAACGCAAGCTATATGACGTCAGCAATGACTTGTTTGTCACGTGACTACTAGTGTATTGAAACGCAGAACTTTGCATAAGGGGGCGCCCAATGGAACAGCCTGTAAACATAGCAGCCTGATAACCTTGACCTCCGAGATAATATATAGTGCCCCAACAATAGTGTAAACAATGGGGTTATTGTTGTGTTAGAATCGAAATAACGTAACCGGGTCCATCCTTTGTGGCATACCTTTTAATTTTAACAAAACCTGATAGAGGACCATGAGCTAATGCTGCATGCAAAATATATTAGGTCTCTAGGTCTTTTCGTTTGGGAGAAATTTCATTTTATCCCTATATAAAGAAATATAAAAAGATCGGAGAGGGAAAGTAGCATTCAAGGAGGACAGTCAACCACAAAACACAGAAACAAACAGGCAAAGTCTAGAATGTAAACATGTATGTGACCCCTGGGTCGTAATTTGAACAAAAGTGATAGAGGACCCTGAGCTAATACTTCATGCCAAATATTAGGTCTATAGGTATTTTCGTTTGAGAAAAAAAGATAGGCAGATTCAGAAAAGAAGATTTTTAATGTTTTTTTCCTATATAAAAAACAGTCCAAAACATGTGACACCCCGGGGCGGGGTCAATTATGACCCAAGGGTCATCATTTGAACAAACTTGGTAGAGGAACATTTATAAGCCAATGCTTCATGCAAAATATTAAGGTTCTTGGCATTGTAGTTTTAGGAGAAGATTTTTTAAGTTTTCTTTTTTAAAACTGATAAGCCCCCGGGGCAGGGCCTAATTTGACCCCAGGGTCACCATTTGAACAAAGTTCAGGAAGCTCCATATAAGTATACTTTACCCAGAATTTGGTAAAAATCTGTCGAGTGGTTACTGAGAAGTCGTTTAAAGCAAAAGTTTACGACGACAGACCAAAAGTGATCCCAATAACTCGTGAACCTTTGAGCCTTCGGCTCAGATGGGCTAAAAACAACAGACGACATTAAGAGGGAAAGGGTTAAACTGATGTAAGGTGTACTCAATGATAAAATGGTGCATGAAATAGGAAAAAGCAATTGTTTCATTTTCTGTAATACTTTTTATTGTAGAAATAACTGTCGAGAAGGTCAAGTAAATTTGAGCAAGTTTCATTTTTGATTCTAGTAGACCACTAGTCTACCATAGTGTAATGACAATCTCACCCAGGTTCGTTCAGATCTTTATTCAGTAGCAGTCCAATGTGTATTTAAAGTGTAACACCACAGGTTGAAAGATGGTGGCCAGAAACTGACCCATGGATTCATTATATAGGTACATATGAATTCCCCATCCCCTAATTAGGCTAATTGCCCATAGGTAGGGATTTGACCCCTAGCTCGATGGTGTTAACTATATATTTAAAATACTGTTACATACTGATTCAGAGGGAATTAACTCATTATAATAAGATGGAAGATGCATGTTTGAGATGTAAACATACCTCCCCTAGATGTGACACAGGTCTAGCTTGATGATGGAACACACATGTAATTGAATTAAGAAATAATAAATATGTACCTGTGTTTTATCGGTGAATAAAATACAGTTAAGAGTTTGGATGCTTAGTAATTAAATCACTCGCATCCGAACGTCACTCGCATCGAAACGACTAACTGTATTTTATTCGCCGATAAAATACAGGTACGTATTTATTATTTCGATTCTAACACAACAATAACCCCATTGTTTACACTATTGTTGGGGCACTATATATTATCTCGGAGGTCAAGGTTATCAGGCTGCTATGTTTACAGGCTGTTCCATTGGGCGCCCCCTTATGCAAAGTTCTGCGTTTCAATACACTAGTAGTCACGTGACAAACAAGTCATTGCTGACGTCATATAGCTTGCGTTGTATGACGTCAAACGTTCTCAGCTTGTTCAGGGTGCTTATTAATGTTATATGTACCGATGCATATGATGGGGTTTATATCGGGGTGAGTTGTGGGGTGGGAGTGGTGCACTGTTTGGGGGCATGGCAAGTTTGTTGTAATTAGCATTTCATTAAAATTACTGTTGTCTTCGTGACGTATATTTACCAAGTGACGTCATGTAACGTGACGCTTCCAACGGATGAAATATACGCGGGGAATTAATGGAACAGCTGTATTTTATCGTAGAATAACATACAGCTGTCTCTCTTCTTTGTTTATATGAAAGACTGCGGAGGTCGTGTTAGAATGATTAATATACTACACAAGTTATAAATGTACCTGTATTGCTATGTAAGTCCAGCAGTCTGATGGGATGGGGTCAGGGAAGGTGACGTCAGCAATCCCAAATAACTCGAGATGTATCTAAAGTTGAGAAATTCTTATTGTGCTGTAATGAGAGACTGGAGGTAAATTTAGATAGATTACAGGCTTTATAAATAGAGGATCATACATGAGTACTCCTTCATTATTGAATTTATTAAACTCGTTAGCAAAAATGATCTAATGCTCGGCAAGAGCCTCATTTTACCAACTCGTTTAATAAATTCAATAATGAATGAGAACAAATGTTAGATTCTATTTATCACATAACTCACATATCAACTTTTATTGCATTTTGCCTGTTGCTTTAACACGCGAAACCGACATAAACCTTGTCAATTGGATCATAGTCATTATCAATTTTTTTGACAGCACGTACTTGGCTAACTTGCATAGTTATATAACTAGTGGTATATCGAAAATATTGAATGGTGTTTTTCCACGCCCCGTGTGGTTCCTGGGTGCCCCCGTTTGGTCACGGGGGCAAAGAATAGGGCCACTGCAGATCCCCCAAATTCATGTTCATTTTATCCTTTTTTGTTCATGTTCATTAAAGGTCTTCATCATGACCCCTGCATTGTTTCAGGTGCTATCTCGCTCGCATCAAAAGAGCAATGGCAGAAAAACAATAAACGTGGCTCCAGCGTAAATGGAGTTCCTACGATAGAATTTGCAGCAACTCTGCAGTTCAGGGTGAGAAGGATCTAGGCCCATTTTCCATATTTTATCTCGATGTACATGGAAGATGAGCCTGGCATGTTCATGCCTGTTAGGTGCCACATAACCTTTTCATGTGTTGGTACGCCTTAAAACCCAATTCAATTCAATTCCACTCCCACACCGTAAGTTATGTGATAAACTCTTATTATGTATTAAGACAGGTGATTCTGGTTAAAACTTAACAATCCCTTTGATGTTTGTCGCCTATATTCTCCTCAGATGTTTTGGTTGGGTAAACAATTATATGAAGGTCACGTTTTCAATATGACATTCTATATATATCCATCGGTCTACACTATAGACCAGTATGGTTAGCTCAGACCGAAGCAAGTCGGCTAACAAACTTTTTTCACAATTCAGTGTTATCTGTTTATCTTTACTTGCCCCGTGTGGTTAATATGGGGGCCACATTTGGTTACGGGGCAAAGAATAGGGCCACTGCAGATCCCGTTGATGGGGAAGGCAGAGGGGTAGAACCAAATTCATGTTCATTTTATTTTTTGTTCATGCTCATTAAAGGTCTTCATCATGACCCCTGCATTGTTTCAGGTGCCATCTCACTCATTAGAGCAGTGGCAGAAAAACTATAACGTGGCTCCAGCGTAAATGGAGTGTCTACAATAGAATTTGCAGCAACTCTGCAGTTCAGGGTGAGAATTGAATTGAATTGGGGTTTTAAGGCGCACCAACACATTACAGGTTATATGGCGCCTAACAGACATGAACATGCAAGGCTCATCTTCCATGTACATCGAGATAAAATATGGAAAATGGGCCTAGAACCTTCTCACCCTGAACTGCAGAGTTGCTGCAAATTCTATCGTAAAAACTCCATTTACGCTGGAGCCACGTTTATTGTTTTTCTGCCACTGCTCTTAGTGATGTGAGCGAGATGGCACCTGAAAAAATGCAGGGGTCATGATGATGACCTTTAATGAGCATGAACAAAAAATGACAAAATGAATATGAATGGGGGGGGGGGGGTCCTACCCCTCTGCATGTGACGGTGTGTTTGCAGTGGTTGTATTCTACCCCGGCAACCACACGGGGATCAGGGTGAGAAGGTTCTAGGCCCGTTCTCCATATTTTATCTCGATGTACATGGAGGATGAGCTGGCATGTTCATTCCTGTTAGGCGCCATATAACCTTCCATGTGTTGGTGCACCTTAAAACCCCAATTCAATTCAATACAATTATCTTACTTACTGATTAACCCTCTTTCCCTCTCATAGACGCTTTACGGCGCCCTATGCGACAGTATTAAACCAGATCAGTCTGCGTTTCTCCAATCCACACTTTTGTAACATAAATGGATACATATATATATATATAGCAGACATTATAGAAAAACAGCAGACAACATTATAGAAATCGCTGTCCCCCAATAGTTTGTCAGAGAATATCTTTAGATAGTTGTTTGAAAGGTAAGCTGGGTATCGCCATTTTTTTGTATTGCGATACAGGTAACCCGTATCATGATACGTATCACAATATATTGTTTGTTATTGAAATGCCTATGTATTGTGTACAAATCACATTTTTGCAAATAAACACTTAAAACAACATGTTATACAACTTTTCTTTTTTTCTTTTGAGGTAAACATAAAAACACATCATTAAACAATAACAAAAACTGACTATCTAGAACAAATGACTGTTCAAAATGAAACTTTCAAACTTTGCCAAAATGATAGTGTGAAGCATTATCATCCTGCTGATTGTCTTGTTGTCTACACGTTGGGTGGGGTAAAAAATGTTGATTGGATAAATAGGTTTATATAAATTATTTTGGCCAAATCAGAGTGACCTTGACCTGGAAAAAAATGATTTAGATGAAAAGGTTTGTTTATGTATTGGGTCTCTACCTAAAACAGTAAAGAAACAAATATGCCTAATTATTTAGTTTATCTGTCAAAGGATGACATCGTCAGCTCCGTCAATGAGTGACGATTTAAATTATATGTCCGTCAATAAATGATGTTCGCAACGTTAGTTCTGTCAATAAACATGACGGTCACAACCAAAATTCCGTCAAAAAATGACGATAGCAATTTCATAACGCCTTGCAGGTCCTCCGACATGGACATACAGCCGGCTTCCCTTACATGTCACTTTTAAATTTTTAAATAAAGAAGGCTGCGACTGTTTAAAATATCAACGTTAAACACCAATTTGAAACACTGTTGCGATCGTAAAATAAATTTGACAGACTCATTTACCATTTTTGTTTTCGTATTTTGTGACTCGTAGACTCGATCCACCGGACCCGGTGGGGACTATAGGTTTGCACCCCGTCCGTCCGTCCGTCCGTCAGTCCGTCCGCACTTCCGAAAATGCTTGTCCGGGCCATATTTTCAATACTATAAGACTGAGATACCAAACTTGGTGTGTGGATAAATCTTGGGATAGCGGTGTGTTGCGTACCGAAATAATGTCACTTTGACCTTGACCTGTGACCTGTCATAGAAAATGCTTGTCCGGACCGTATTTTTATTACTATAACAATTAGAGATACCAAACTTGGTATTTGAATACATATTGGGATAGCGGTGTGTCGTGTTCCAAAATAAGGTCGCTTTGACCTTGACCTGTGACCTATGTCACAGAAAATGCATAGAAAATGCTTGTCCGGGCCATATTTTCAATACTGTAAGACTTCGAGATACCAAACTTGGTGTGTGAATACATCTTGGAATAGCGGTGTGCCGCATACCAAAATAAGGTCGCTTGACCCTGACCTGTGACCTCTGTCATAGAAAATGCTTGTCCAGATCGTATTTTCAATACTATAACACTTAGAGATACCACACTTGGTATGTGAATACATCTTGAGATAGCGGTGTGTCGCATACCAAAATAAGGTCATTGTGACCTTGACCTGTGACCTCCGTCATAGAAAATGCATAGAAATGCTTGTCCGGGCCATATTTTCAATACTTTAAGACTTTGAGATACCAAACTTGGTATGTGGATACATCTTGGGATAGCGGTGTGTCGCATACCAAAATAAGGTCACTGTGACCTTGACCTTGACATGCGACCTCTGTCATAGAAAATGGTTATCCGGGTCATATTTTCAATACTATAACACTTAGAGATACCAAACTTGGTATGTGGATACATCGGGATTGCGGTGTGTTGCATACCAAAATAAGGTCACTGTGACCTTGACATGTGACCTCTGTCATAGAAAATGCTTGTCCGGGCCATATTTTCAATACTATAACACTTAGAGATACCAAACTTGGTATGTGGATACATCGTGGGATAGTGGTGTGTCGCGTACCAAAATAAGGTCACTGTGACCTTGACCTGTGACCTCTGTCATAGAAAATGCTTGTCCGGACCGTATTTTCAATACTATAACACTTAGAGATACCAAACTTGGTATGTGAATACATCTTGGGATAACGGTGTGTCGCGTACCAAAATAAGATCATTGTGACCTTGACATGTGACCTCTGTCATAGAAAATGTTTGTCCGGGCCATATTTTCAATATTATAACACTTAGAGATACCAAACTTGGTATGTGGATACATCTTGGGAAAGTGATGTGTCACTTACCAAAATAAGGTCACTGTGACCTCTGTCATAGAAAATGCTTGACCGGACCGTATTTTCAATACTATAACACTTTTAGATACCAAACTTGGTATGTGAATACATCTTGGTATAATGGTGTGTCGCGTACTAAAATAAGATCATTGTGACCTTGACCTGTGACCTCTGTCATAGAAAATGCTTGTCTGGACCGTATTTTCAATACTATAACACTTACGAGATACCAAACTTGGTATGTGAATACATCTTGGGATAGCGGTGTGTCGCGTACCTAAATAAGATCACTGTGACCTCTGTCATAGAAAATGCTTGTCCGGACCGTATTTGCAATACTATAACACTTATACCAAACTTGGTATGTGAATAAATCTTGGGTGTGTCGTGTACCAATTTAAGTTCATTGTGACCTTGAACTTGATCTTTGACCTCCATCATAGGAAATGTCTGGACTGGTGGGGGACTGGATTGCCTGCAATTCTTGATGCTCTATTTGAAAGGGAGTTAACCCAAAATCAGAGGCCCTCGTGTGTCGATCGTCGGTCAACAATTTTGACAGAAAAGACTGTCGCAACTTAAATGACATGAATAAAATACTTCTTATGTTATTAATTTGTTATCGCATGTTTTTAGTGTTAATTTCACCTAGAAATCTTTATGCTGGAGTGGGGTTGTCTGTCTCAGACAAAGAAAATGTACGTTTTTGACAGTCGGTGCAAACCTCACGATTTTGACAGATGGAAAGTTTGGTATTAACACATAATTAAACGAGTACTTGTTGGAAAGCAAAGCCGGAACATATATATAAATGGACAAAAAATGAAGTCTAACATCATATGGTACTAAATAAATAACAACAAAGAAATAAAATCGGGTGCTATACTTACATGACACTTCAGAGCATCGCCACTGGATTCTACGGGAGTTGAGTCAATTTCTTTGATATTTCAACATTTTTGTATTGAATATAACGCATATTAACCAACAAAGACGGTTTCAGTTTTTAGCTCGACTATTCGAAGAATAAGAGAGCTTATGTAATCACGTCGGTGTGTCGGCGTCGGCGTCCCGCATCAAAGTTTGCGTGTAAGCTGTGTTTACAAGTCTATATCTCTTACATTTCTTATCCTAGCATAACCAAATTTAGCCATGGGCTTCCTTATAGCATTATCTTAAGGGCTGCTTAAGTAATTTTGGTTCCTGTAACTCCTGGGCTCCCATGAAACCCAAATTCTGATAGCCCTTAAAATCTGTCTGTTTCACATCAAATTTTGCGTGTAAGCTGTGTTTACAGGTCTATATTTCTTGGTCCCCAATTTTGGTTCCTGTAACCCATGGGCTCCCATGGAACCCAAATTATGATAGCCCATAAAATGTGTCGCATTTCACATCAAATTTTGCGTGTAAGCTGTGTTTACAAGTCTATATCTCTTACAATTCTTACCCTAGCACAATCATATTTGGCCATTAGCTTCCTTATAGCATTATCTTAAGGGCTGCTTAAGTAATTTTGGTTCCTGTAACCTCTGGGCTCCCATGGAACCCAAATTCTCATAGCCCTTAAAATCTGTTTCACATCAAATTTTGCGTGTAAGCTGTGATTACAGGTCTATATTTCTTGCATTTCTTGTCCTAGCTGAACTTGGTTACTTGGTTTCCTTATAGTATGTTGTAAAGGGCTGGGTAATTAATTTTGTCTTCTGCAAATTCTGGGCTCCCGTGGAACCCAAATAGTGATGGCCCATAAAATGTGCAATAAAGGCAGATCTAGGTTTGCATGTAAGCATGTATATATCTAAATTTGGTTTGGGATTTCTTATAGCATTATGCATCTTATTCATACTTCACTCATATTGGGGCATGGGCTCCCCCCCAGTCCCCAATCCCCCCACCCCTCCACACCTTTTTTAACTTTTTTTTTTTTTTTACATATTTCTGTGTTGTTTTGGTCGATTCTTACACATATATGTTGCCCCTTCGTCCCCCCCCCCCCCCCCCACCCACTCTCTCCATCCCCGCCTCTCCCCCACTCATCCACACTTGAAAGTCTTTTTCTTTTTTTTTTACATATTTCTTGTGTTGTTTTAATCAATTCTTACACATATATGTTGCCCCCTCACCCTCACCCCCCCCCCCCCCCCCCACCACCACATGAAACTAATCTTTTTTCTTTTTTTTTACAAATTTCTGTGTTGCTTTTGTCAATTCTTAAACATGTTTCCCCCTCCCCACCTGCCCCTCCCCACCTGCCCCACTCCCCCGACACCCCCACCACCCACCACATATATATTGCTCCCTCTCCCCTCATCCCCCGCCTGCCACCTCCCCCCCCCACACACACTCGCTCAAAACTCTTTTTTTTTTTTTTTACATATTTCTGTGTTGTTTTGGTTAATTCTTACACATAGCTATGTTGCCCCACCTCCCCTCCCCCACCCCACCCCACGCTCGAAATGGAATATTTTTATTTAATGTTTATTGTTTTTTACATATTATTGTGTTGTTTTGGTCAATTCTTACACATAGCTTCTTACACATATATGTTGCCCCTTCACCCCCCTCCCCACACCCCCTCTCCACCCCCGCCTCTCCCCCACTCATCCCCACTTGAAAGTCTATTTTTTTTTTTTACATATTTCTTGTGTTGTTTTAGTCAATTCTTACACATATATGTTGCCCCCTCCCCCCTCCCCATACCCACGCCTCACCCCCCCCCACACACACACTTGAAACTATTCTTTGTTGTTGTTTTTTACAAATGTCTGTGTTGCTTTTGTCAATTCTTACACATGTTGCCCCCTCCCCACCTGCCCCACTCCCCCGACACCCCCACCACCCCCACCCACCACATATATGTTGCTCCCTCTCCCCTCCCCCCCGCCTGCCCCCTCCCCCCCACACACACTCGCTCAAAACTCTTTTTTTTTTCTTTTTTTTTTTACATATTTCTGTGTTGTTTTGGTTAATTCTTACACATAGCTATGTTGCCCCACCTCCCCTCCCCCACCCCAGCCCCACGCTCGAAATGGAATATTTTTATTTAATGTTTATTGTTTTTTACATATATTTGTGTTGTTTTGGTCAATTCTTACACATAGCTTCTTACACATATATGTTGCTCCCTCTCTCCCCCCCCCCACCCTCTCCCTCCCCCTCCCCCCCACACACTCAAAACTATTTTTTTTTACATTTTCCTGTGTTGTTTTGGTCAATTCTTACACATAGCTATGTTGCCCCCCTCTCCTCCCCCACCCCTTCCCCACGCTCGAAATGGAATATTTTTATTTAATGTTTAATGTTTTTTTACATATATCTGTGTTGTTTTGGTAAATTCTTACACATAGCTTCTTACACATATTGCACCCCACCCCCACTCCCCCCACTCGAAATATTTTTATTTTGTTTTACCATATTTCTGTGTTGTTTTGGTCAATTATTACATAGCTTTTTACACATATATGTTGCCCTCCCCACCTCCGCCTCTCCCCCATCCCCACTCAAAACTTAATTTTTTTATTTACATATTTTTGTGTTGTTTTGGTGAATTCCTACATAGCTTCTTACACATATATTGCCCTCACCACTCCCACTACCCCCACCACCCACCCCACCTCTCCCTCACCCCCCCCCTCCCCACCACCCCCACTCAAAACTTGATTTTTTTTATATATTTTTTTTACATATTTCTCTGTAGTTTTGATCAGTTCTTACACATAGCTATGTTGCGCCCCCAACCCCACCCCACATTGTTTTAGCCTTGTTTTCTGATGGTATATACTAGCTATATAATTTATTATTCTCTGAAAATCGAATAGTCAGGCTGCGCTGTTCTCCGACAGCTCTTGTTATATATATAATCTACATAATAAAGTAGAAACATTACTTAACTTGATAACACTATACCTATATAAACAATTCAGGACATTTTTATATTTTGACGGACACTGGTGCACATTTATATGGAATATGTCTTCTCCTCACTGTGTGTCCTTATATGTTTACATTTGATACGTGCACTTTTATCACATACAGGACACTTAAATAACTTTTCTCGCGTATATGTCATTATATGTGTGTGTGCGTGTCTTCAGTTGTAATCTAATCTCTAGCCAACAAGGCAGCATCAATAGGCAATATAAGTAAAACACAAATATGCTCGTGTAAATATAATACAAAAAAAACAATAGCCTAGAAAGCCACAATGAAGGTACTCATTGACTTGGCAGAAGCCAGAGCAGTAAGAGAATAAACAATTAAGGGCACGACAAGAAAGATCATAGACAAACATCAAACGCCACCGTCCCAATGGGCTTTAGGTAGGCGTCATCATAGGGTCCACAGCCTGTCCGTTCAGTGTACAATTAAAGCGGAAAGCATAGTGGCGAACTGTAAAAGGTCCACCACCAAGCATGCAGTACGTTGCAAAATGATAGGGTCATAACCTCTTTTGATAAACTGTTTTACAAGTTTAACAAAGATACATGTAGTATGAAAGTGATAATGACCAAGAATCTTACGAAGTTTATAAATCACATCACCATAGAAGTCAGGTTGTGATAGTCCTTGTCGCAGAAGAGTCCTTAAATTATTGTTATATTTGGAAAGAAGATCAGGGTTACGATAATACAATTTTGCAAAGGTTTTACGACGTTTATGGTAACGGTAACCCTGATTCAGTAACTTGTTAGTTATACAAAGATTACGAATATAAGCATGATTAGTTGCAATAACTTGTTACGCAATCGATGTAAAATAAATATGTTTAAACTAAACAATTTGTCTGTTGGGTAACGCCTCACATTTCTAATGGGCTTTCTGGATAGTAGATTCTAGTTTTTGTGTTTCCATTATGTTACCATACATGCTATTTTTAATGCATATATCCTGTCATTTAATGTATTATCTCCAGTATGCCACTATGTGTCCGTATTTAGCTGTTTAGATAATGAATCTCTCCTGCCATTACAAAATACTGTCCACGGTATGTATATGTAGATATTTAATGTAAATTGTGTGGAAGCTGCATCACAATTCTGATACTTTAACAGCATGTCTCCAGAATGTGCCCACTCTGTCTATATAAATATATTATTACACACGTGTCACATAGTGTAGTGTGACCTCTTCTAAAGTGTGTATTCCAATTTGATTACGGTTCCTCGTAATACACCATAATATGACTTCATGAATCGCATCTGTGCGTTTGAATCTTAACATGTCTCTATTACACATTTGAATGTTACAACAATAACCAGGATATTTTCGACTGTCTGTGTATATGTATATCTTTTATTTCAAACTGTAGGCATTCTGCCCATGAGTTCACAAATATCAATAAATACAGAATTCAATAGAAATAGTATAATGACAAATGGGTCGGGTGACAAGTTCTACCAACATTAGTTGAAACCCTTCCCAGTTAACATCTTGAAATTGCAAATGCATATGGCTGAGTGAAATAAATTACAATGGCAAATAATACATTGATAGATAGAAGGATGAATAGTGAACACAACCTATGAGAGAGAGAGAGAGAAGAGAGAGAGTTTTCCCCAATATCTAAGTTCCAATCAGTTAGAAAACATTAACGCAAAAGAGTATGATAATGGACCTTTGGAAACGGCCGAGCACGACGCATACGAAATATTGCAGTCTCGGTTTGATTACATCAACTGCTATAGCTCTATAACTTGAGATATGTAATAACAACAACAACAGCAAACACTATAATAGTATGCTTAAGAGTGTCGAAATGCGTCGGAGAAACAGACACCTATGTAAACGTATGTGTTTCTCGTATATATGTTTGAACTGCTTCGAAGAGGGATTTATTTTCTCTCTCAGTTATCTGTTCACGACCATAAAGAAGTGTGCTTACATTTAAAGGGTGTAATTGGCGAGTAGAATGAAACAGATGAAATCGATATGCTGAAAATGTGTTGCATTGGAAAAAATAGTGTTCAGCATCTTCTACTTCACAGCCGCACTCGCACGTCGGTGAATCACGTAAATGGTTAAGGTATCGTTATTGAGATTGCTACAAAAAATCCTCATTCTGGCATGTAAAACAGCAAATAATCTGTGTCCACATAAGTAGTAAGATGGCACTTTTGTACTAAAAAATACAGATGTTAATAACCTTTTCTTAAAAATTGAGATACTTTAGTTTTGTATTTCTATTGGCAAGTCATTCCATAGTTCAAGAGAGGAAGGAACAAACGATTTATTGTATATTTCTGTTCTCCTAGAAAAAGTAGCGTAGTTATCGTTATTTCTGAGATTGTATGCGCTGACAACTCCAACTAGCTGTGGGAAAATGTTTGAAATGTAATTTGGAACGGTTCCATTTTTAACATTATAAACTGAAATAAGTTTTTGCATTTTCCTTCTATCAGAAAGTGAAACCCATCCTATTTCGGATATTAAGCGATGTATGGATATATATATTTTGTTTTGACCCATAGTTTGTAAAACATTTATTTTTTGATCGGGTTAGACCCGTCACAATACGAGCTGCCTCATATTGCAACTTTTCCAATCTATCTTTTTCTAGTAAAGTACATCCATCCCAAGTAATGGAAGCATATTCCAATATTTGGTGCATATAAGACAAGTATATCTGATTAAGTGTTTTACGCGCTACTTTGTATTTAAGCATTCTCATTAATCCAAGCACATTTGACGCAGAAGCAACAATATTTTAATGTGTTCGTGCCATTTACCGTTATTGCTCAGTGTTACTCTTAGATGTTTATGATTATCAACAAAGGTTAGCGGGACATTGTCTAGATATAAAGTTGGAAGACAATCATTATTATTTAAGGAAAAATACATTGCTTCTGTTTTGGCAGGATTAAATTGCACGAGTCATTGCTTTGACCATTCCGTAATCATGAGCAGGTCGTGATTAAGGATTCCTTCCATGTCGTTTATACTAGATGTTGAGACTGATAACGAACTGTCATCAGCAAACAAACGAGTTATACTCAGCATATTTTCGGCAATATCATTTACATATATCAAAAATAAAAGAGGACCCAATACACAGATTTGGGTAAAGCCATACGCCAATATTGCCAGTAGATTCTAGCAAGTAATACTTATACTGAACAAAGTTTAGCACGACCATGAGACTTTTCAGTGACATAGATTACATATATGAATATTTATAGAACTGTTTAAAGCAACTAGAAATGATAGGTAAGGATGTGAATTCCAAAAAAAACACTTTTGTTATTTTATTATTTTCTATTTAGAATTATTCTCTAATCAGAATTACCTCCTATATATTAAAAACATTTTTTTTATATATTGCTTTGAATAAATTTAATGTTTGGCATTGACAAGAATCGTTCTTCTATTGTTAAATAACTGCAAAAAAATATGTTCACAAAAAATGTTATTCTCCAACAAAAAACATTCCAAATTTGGTAATTTTAAAATGAACTCCCCCCCCAACAGATAATGCACCCTGTTGTCACTTATTATAGGGGTCAAAATGGGTTGGTTAGAGATTCATCCATCATTATCTCAGAGGACTGTTTGCATGAGTTTCATGCCGTCAAACACTACAGTAGTATTGTTGATGAGTACTCTGCAGCTGAACTTGGGAAAGTCCCAGATCAAAAAATTGTCTTCTCTGACGGATGTAGTGCACAGTATAAGTCAAAAGGACCTATAGCAGACATTCATCGGGATTGGACAAAACATCAACAGAAACGTTTTCGGCTCTGAACATGGAAAGGTCGATTGCGATGCCAAAATAGGGATGGTAAATAGAGCTGTGGACCGTGCAATCATCGGAAACCAGGTACTTGTCAACAACAGTGAGGACATGTATAATTATTGCAAGAATCATCTGGAGTAAAATTAAAATCTAACTAAACAGACTTTATTTTTTGTGAAGAATGGCGAAATTTGTAGGAACAGACCAGAGACGGCAATTAAGACTGTAACGAAAACAAGAAAGATTCATCAGATAGTAAATATATATGACACACAATTTCGGGATATAAAATTTCGGGATAAGTTCTTGAACCTGCCTGATCCGTCCATATTTGAGAGTTATGCCTCTTTAATTGTAAAATTATGCGGGTTTGATCCCCAGTGGGGACATTTCAGGTATGACATTAAGCAATTCACTCAACTCAGATTGCTTCATCCATTGGCAAAGTTAACATATAATTGCTCAAGGGAAAACAAAGTCTGAATAGGCCTATGCTTATTTTTCAACCGTACGGAGGAGTACAGTCTTTATGTTGTGTATTAGTGTATAATTATATACATTACAGTATGGACAGACAACCCTATACCATAATATGTCACGTTATAAAAAGAAAACACTTGCCTATGCTGGTATCACCAAAATATCTTGTTAAATTTTCTTTGCAGGAACCACAAGCACAATGCTGCAATTTACTATGATGGTCAAAAGTGTATTCTGATGATGATGTCAGTCTGGATAAATAATGCCTTGCAAGAACTACTTCAACTTCAGTGTCTGTCTCTGCAAATTGTGGGTCAGGCAAATCTTTGAGTACTGCATGAGAAGCTGCAAAATAATCAATAACAGAAGTGTAATCTACATATATAGAATACAATCATCTAATATTCAACAAACAAGAGGCCCAAAAGGGCTGTATCGCTCTACTCGCTAAAAGGATTAGTCAGTTAATATTGTGTTCAAAAGATCAGGGATAAAACAAAGATAAAACAGGGTTCAAACTAGCTCTGAATATTTGGGAGGTTCTCCCTCCAGAAAAAAATAGGGAGAAGAAAGAAAAAAAATGCCCCACCATGTTTAATTGGTGTTAATATTTTTATAACTGGATATACAGGATGTTCTACTCATAATCATTACGTTTAAATATTTAAACAGTTATAATTGTTGTTTCATTTTAAAATTACAGGGTTTTAACTTGCTGATGATTTTTTTAATGTTACACATAATACACAACTGGTGTAACACTCATCAGAGATTTATAAAAGAGCGTTCATGAAATCACTGCACTCATTTTTTATTTTTATTTTTTTTATTTTTTCAAACAATTTTTTAATCATACCATACCTGCCCTTAGCCATACGCCTGTGGATTATGCATGTACATGTTAAAGAAATGATGATTTATGAATGCAAATGTCAATACTGTTCCCCCCACCCCTCCCCACAGATTATTTTACATGGTATCCTTTTAGAACTACACCGTTTCGTAACTCAAACATGTGGTAAATGAACTGAAAATAAACAGACAAGGCGCTTGTTTACAGCTAACATGTGACTATCTGTTGTAAGGCTTTGGACACTATGATGACGCCCACCTAAGGCCCATTGGGACGTTGGCGTTTGATGTTTGATTATGATCTTTCTTGTCGTGCCCTTAATGGTTTATTGTCTTGTTGCTCTGGCTTCTGCCAAGTCATTGAGTACCTTCATTGTGGCTTTCTAGGCTATATTTTTTTGTATTAAATTTACACGAGCATATTTGTGTTTTTACTTATATTGCCTATTGATGCTGCCTTGTAGATTAGAGATTAGATCATGGTGGGGATTTCTTTATTTACACTGTCCTGTTTTAATGGGATGATAGTAGGGTAAGTGTGAGGTTTGGTGCACCCTAGAACCGGTTTAAACACCCAATGGCCTTTGTTGCCACTGTCCGTTCCAAGGCGGTAGCCCTATTGTCAACCCGTTTGTGATGTCGTTTGCATTTTTTATTACTTTTGCCTTCTCGTTTGTCTGTTTGCGTGTTTGTTTTTGTGTTTTGTGGTTGACTGTCGTCCTTGAATGCTGCTTTCCCTGTCCGATATTTTTATCTTTCTTCCTCTTGTGTCAATTGTAATACAAGTACTGAATTAAAGTTTTGTTTTTGTATCAATTACTGCACCAGCTAGTGGTAAATTGGATCAATATTTGATGTTTATTTGACCTTGATGGTAGGAACCTAGGAGTTGATTGCGATACATCATCATGATGTGATACATTTATGCCAAAGAAAATTAAAATCAGCCCAATGGTTTAAGAGATATGAGAAAGACACGCAATTTCCCTGTTTAAACCATAAAACCGAAGTTTGACCTCGATCTTGAATGATGATAGGAACCTGGGAGTAGATTGTTACACGTCTTGATGTGATAAAGCGTAAAACATTGATGCAAAAGAAAATTAAAATCCGTCTACTGGTTTAGGAGATACGAGAAAGACATGAAATACCATTTTAGCCTTAAAAGCCTAAATGTGACCTTGACCTTGACGATAGGAATCCGGAGAGTTGATCGTGACACATTGTCTTAATATGATGAACATTTATGCAAATGAAAATTAAAATCCGCCAACTGGTTTAGGAGTTACGAGAAAGACATGAAAATAGCCTGTTTTGACCTTAAAAGCCTAAATGTGGAAATAACAAGAAGTAAGCTCTACTGATAGATTTTGATACCTAGGTCAGCATTCCTGTGAAGTTTCATAACAAGAGGTCAATGACCTTGAAGCTCTACTGATAGATTTTTGAAAGCTAGGTCAACATTCCTGTGAAGTTTCATGAAAATCCATCAAGTAGTTTTATAGGAGTAGTCGCTACAAGTTTTCATTATATAACTCTAAGTAAACAAAGATGGCCGCTGGCGGCCATGTTTAATGTCAAATCAAAATAATTGTTGACAAGGATCAACAACATGTCATACTGATCATTTTAGAAAAAGTCCCATATCAATATTACTTATAGTTTTCAAGAAGTAGTCGCTGCAAACTTGTATTTTGAAAATCTATTTTTAGCCATGGCAGCCATCTTGAATTTCCGGCCTACCCTGAAATTTTGCTTGGATCAATTAGACATCAAGAGCAACATTCCTGTACAGTTTCATGAAAATCCGTCGAGTAGTTAAAGAGGAGTAGTCGTTACAAGTTTTTACTATATAACTCTATGTAAACAAAGATGGCCGCTGACAGCCATGTTTAACATCGAATCAAAACAATTTTCGACAAGGACCAACATCATGACATGCTGATCATTTTAGAAAAAGTCCCATATCAATATCACTTATAGTTTTCAAGAAGTAGTCGCTACAAACTTGTTTTTGAAAATCTACTTTTAGCCGTGGCGGCCATCTTGAATTTAAGGCCGACCTGAACTTTTGTTAGGATCAATAAGACATCAAGAGCAACATTCGTGTGAAGTTTCATGAAAATCATCAAGTAGTTTCAGAGGAGTAGTCGCTACAAGTTTTCATTATATAACTCTATGTAAACAAAGATGGCTGCTGGCAGCCATGTTTAACGTCGAATCAAAATAATTTTTGACAAGGATCAACATCACGTCATACCGATCATTTTAGGAAAAGACGCATATCAATTTCACTTTTAGTTTTCAAGAAGTAGGCGCTACAAACTTGTGTTTTGAAAATTTATTTTTAGCCGTGGCGCAGCCATCTAGAATTTCCGGCCGACCTGAAATTTTGCTAGGATCAACTAGACATCAAGAGCAACATTCCTGTGAAGATTCATGAAACTCCGCCAAGTAGTTTCAGAGGAGTAGTCGCTACAAATTTTTACAATACAAACTCTATGTACATGTAAACAAAGATGGCCACTGGCGCCCATGTTTAATGTCGAATCAAAATAACTTTCGACAAGGATCAACATCATGTCATGCTCATCATTTAAGAAAAAGTCCCATATCAATATCACTTACAGTTTTCAAGAAGTAGTCACTACTAATTTATTTATTTTAAATCTATTCTTAGCCATGGTGGCCATTTTGAATTTCCGGCCAGCCTGAAATTTTTCTAGGATCAACTAGACATCAAGTGCAACATTCCTGTGAAGTTTCATGAACGTCCGTCAAGTAGTTTCGTCTAGGATCAACATCATGTCATGCTGATCATTTTAGAAAAAGTCCCATATGAATATCACTTATAGTTTTCAAGAAGTAGTCGCTACAAACTTATCTTTTAACAATCTATTTTTAGCTGTGGCAGCCATCTTAAATTTCTGGTCGATCTGAAATTTTGCTAGGATCAATTACACATCAAGAGCAACATTCTTGTAAAGTTTCATGAAAATCCGCCAAGTAGTTTCAGAGGAGTAGTCGCTACAAGTTTTTACTATGTAGTCGCTATACATTTACTATATAACTCTATGTAAACAAAGATGGCCGGGCAGCCATGTTTAACGTCGAATCAAAACGATTTTTGACAAGGACCAATATCATGTCATGCTGCTCATTTTAGAAAAAGTCCCATATCAATATCACTTATAGTTTTCAAGAAGTAGTCGCTACAAACTTATTTTTTAAGAATCTATTTTTAGCTGTGGCAGCCATCTTGAATTTCTGGTCGATCTGAAATTTTGCTAGGATCAATTACACATCAAGAGAAACATTCTTGTAAAGTTTCATGAAAATCCGCCAAGTAGTTTCAGAGGAGTAGTCGCTACAAGTTTTTACTATGTAACTCTATGTAAACAAAGACGGCCGCTGGCAGCCATGTTTAACTTCGAATCAAAACGATTTTTGACAAGGACCAACATCATGTCATAGACCAACCAACTCAAAAAAGCAAGGGGACTCGATACCCTGTTTAATTTTACCAAAAAAATGGGTCTTTAACTGTTTATGCAGAGATCGAACATGTGTTTGACCAAAAACCTAATAAGAAGGGAAACTGGTCTGCAAAACAAGAGTCACGCTATTGCTCTGTGGCAGATAATGCGGCAACGGTTTGATGATGAATGGTATAAATTTAGATTCTGATTATTTAGGAACTCTTTATTATAAAACATTTGACCTAGCCATGAAGTGTCCACATGTGAGATACAATAAAGTTGTTGACGCAAAACTCTCTTCATGATGCAAGTTTAGTGTTCGTTGTAAAGAACTGTACAGTGCGAATCATAATGACGAGTATAAAGCTGCGTACCAGGATCTGGTCAAACTCGCTGACGATGTAAAAATGAGCTCCCTTTAATAACTGGAACATTGACTAATCAATATATAGAAATAATAATGTAAATGCAGTACATACATAAATATTAAAACAATTTTCTACAGATACAGATATTTTCTTAAAATATTTATTATTATGCCGCCCCTTAAACAATGCATTGGCGTGTGATCGGGTTCACGGCAAAAAATCTAAAAATCTCAAACTCCTAACTTATTTTGGGAGGGCTAATCTCAGAAAGTAATGAGGGAATCGACATAACTTTTGCGGCGGAGAAAATAACTCACCTTGTAAGGGTACGCGCGTTTAATTAAAAAAAAAAGGCAAATATTAAGACAGTTATTAAGAACTGAATTGGGGTTTTAAGGCGCACCAACACATGAAAAGGTTATATGGCGCCTAAAAGGCATGAACATGCCAGGCTCATCTTCCATGTACATCGAGATAAAATATGGAAAATGGGCCAAGAACCTTCTCACCCTGAACTGCAGAGTTGCTGCAAATTCTATCGTAGAAACTCCATTTACGCTGGAGTCACGTTATTGTTTTTCTGCCACTGCTCTTTTGATGCGAGCGAGATAGCACCTGAAACAATGCAGGGATCATGATGAAGACCTTTAATGAACATGAACAAAAAATGATAAAATGAACATGAATTTGGGGGGATTCTACCCCTGTGCCTACCCCTCCAAAGGGATCTGCAGTGGCCCTATTCTTTGCCCTGTGACCAAACGGGGCACCCGGGAACCACACGGGGCCAGTTATTAAGAAAAAACTCGAGCGCCTTTCGTTACAATGTTGGCCTGTAATTAAACCAAAAGTCTTGTGGGTTCGGCACCCTGTTATTGAACTGCTCGATGTATAGCATCAGAAAACTTGTTATTGTGAGGACATCGAAAGACATATATATATATACAACATCTTGACAGGCGCGGATTTAAATTTTCTACTTTCGTTTCATTCCGTACGCGAAATTTCAACATGTTGATGATGATAAATCATAGACAACAATAAGTCATGAATAGTGAAACTTTATATAAAATATTGATTTTGTTGGGTTTTTTTGTTTGTTGTCTAATAATTGTGACTTTTTTTAAATGACGTAATTAGTTATAACAATAGCAGATACTCTTCAAGACGTCATGCAAGTCGAGCGCTATATTCCTTTTAAAACTTATCTGTATTGTGCATTGTGTTACTGAATCCCGTGAAAATATCCATCATTAATTCATCTCTAATCCAGGGTTCCAGAAATACGAATTGGTTGCCCGACGCTCTGGACAAGTGGATTTTGCAAATCTGGTTGCCCACCACTTGCCCGACGAACATTTTCATTCCAGACCAAATCAAGTGGCAAACTAGCCATATCAGAATTTCATTTTGATAACTGAATAAAACTGGCCGCTGTTTTTCGCCGCTGGCGATTGTTAATAAGATCAAACAACTTTCGGTACAATCAACAATCTCGCCCCATGCAGCTTAATTTGTGGCATTATTTCAGTAAACAACTAATTAACCCACACGCGCATTTCACACCGTTTGAAAACTACACCGTATCACAATTTATCCTGACACGACCGTCAGACGTGATCGTGTCCATCGGCCAATGAAATCGCAGCAATCATGTCCGTGACCTTCCAACCATAAACATAGCTACTTTCAGAAATTGTTTCCAAATAATATATGAACGTCATTTGGACCTTCCATCAATCAAATCAGAAAACTCGTTCTTAATTTGCAAATTTAATGTCAAAATAATGATTGACACACCCGCGTGACGTTATGTTTTTGCCTAGATAATCTACTATCTAGCCGAAGATTTTTTCGTAACGAAAATAAGTTTCTTTTACTCGAAGCGCTTGTTAATCAATGCGATTTTATGAGGTATGTGGTGTATTTCATTGATATAGTCTGTTAATAAACGAATGTGGAAGTGCATACTACACAAATAAGTTGCATAACTCAGCGATATGTGCATGTCATTGGTTTTCGCGATTTCAGAACAATCATGGAAACTTTTTCTCAAGTTCTGAACTTTCACTTTTGATAAATAAGGTTACCATGGTTACTGCTACTACTTCTTAAACAATTCCCAGGGAAAACCCTATTCATGCCTCTTGCTTTCATCTAATAATACAAAGGCTCAGGAACTTTACCATGGTTGCATATATTGGGGGCCAAGTGAATATTTTTAATAACGTCTTTGCTTATCACGCATTTAAATGAACACAATAGATTCTTTTTTTCTGTGAACTGGTTAATTGTACACACTGTGACATTAAAAGTTCCATACACTAGATGCCAAGCAATTTTTTTTTAAAAATAATGGGGTTTTGTGGCTGATGGGGTCATTGTCGTAAACAGAATTATATCAAGACCTCTTAAACACTTCTTGATGGTAATGCCGTGGTGTAATGGTCAGCACGTCGGTTTGGTAATGCCGTGGTGTAATAGTTAACACGTCGGTTTGGTAATGCCGTGGTGTAACAGTTAGCACGTCGGTTTGGTAATGCCGTGGTGTAACAGTTAGCACGTCGGTTTGGTAATGCCGCGGTGTAATGGTTAGCATGTCAGTTTTAATGCCGTGGTGTAACAGTTAGCACGTCGGTTTGGTAATGCCGTGGTGTAATAGTTAACACGTCGCCTTGGTAATGCCGTGGTGTAACAGTTAGCACGTCGGTTTGGTAATGCCGTGGTGTAATGGTTAGCACGTCAGTTTGGTCATGCCGTGGTGAAATAGTTCACACGTCGGTTTGATAATGCCGTGGTGAAATGGTTAGCAGGTCGGTTTGGTAATGCCATGGTTTAACGGTTACCACGTCGGTTTGGTAATGCCGTGGTGTAACGGTTAACACGTCAGTATTTATTGGTAAACAATGTATGTGGAGTGCATGGTTCAGTGGTAGAGCGCCGAACTTCAGGTCGAAATGTCGTGGGTTCGATCCTCGCCATGGCCATGTTATTTATCCTTGAGCAAGATAATTAATCCACATTGTTTAGTACTGGTTCTACCCAGGAAACCTGCACATAATCTTCGAAAGGGGGTGTTGCAGTATCAATAGATATGTTTCCAAAAGAATAGCTTTTATTTTACATGGGTATAAATACAATCAAATGTCTATGCTTTTTATCACCGACTTTGTTGACGAATGACTTTGTAACATTATTAATGGTCATAGCTATATCACTTTATCATTAACCCGAACATACACGGCTCTGTATCTCGTCTATGGAAGTGATACTATGTATTTTATATGCTAATTTTATTTTGCTCAGTAATATAAGACTACATAGACACAAATTAGATTATATACACGCATTATCTCCCTTAGATATCATTTCTCCATTTACAGTTTGTGAACTGTAGCCAAAACAGCGAATCATAACGGCGTTAGTTAACGGTATATCAACTGCTAATAATTTCGTATTGAGTGTATCGGTGAACGTGTGTCAGTTCTAAAGGTACTCGTACATCTCCGTATGCGAAGAACTTCTTCTTTCATGAGCCGATCGTTCCTTATTTATTGCCATTTTTTGTAAGTTGCATATGTGTGATCTACATGCCACTAGTTAGCTATTAACCTCATAGAGTTATGAGGTTGTAATAATTTTAAAGACTGAGTTTAAAGTATCATTTCAATAGAAACCAAATCCTAGTCCGGCTACTGCTTTTATGTATACTGAACAACGAAACAACTAGATATATAGGGCCTGCTGTTGGCACACAAAAAATAACATTGGGTAGACACATTGATGTATTTTGAATTAGTTCATGGGTGTTGACTCAACTTGACTGGCATATTTTTGACATTCATCTGTCGCACTAAAATATTTAAGTTAATTTTGGATTTTAATTATTGTACTGTGCCATCATTGTACTTTGCCGTATTGTACTGTGACATCATTACACTGTGGCGGTATTGTACTGTGACAGTACGGTAATTAACAATCAGAAATCGCTATCATGGCGGCACGCTCCCAGTTGAGGGTTAATGATTATCATGTCACCTTATGTGTAACATCATTGTTAGTTAAAGTCCAGGTCTCTAGTCAGTGTAATCGCACGTACGTGATTTCCTGTAATATTCCCGACAATTTAAATGCACGAGTATTGAAAAAATGTAGCAACGAAATTTCCAGCATCCTGACTTCAATCAGTCCATCCATCAAGGAGCAGTTCCTAAAGATTGGCGCCGGGCCAATGTAGCACCAATCTTTAAAAAGGGGGAAAAGTATGATCCTGCTAAATATAGACCTGTGTCCTTGACCTGCATATGTTGCGAAACTCTTGAACATGTCTTTGTTAGCAACATAATGAGCATAATGAAACACTTGATGACACAAAATATGCTTGTGCACTGTCAGCATGGGTTCAGAAGCCAAAGGTCATGCGACGGGCAACTGGTTCAGTTTGTTTCAGACACACTAAAAAATCTTGATGAAACTAGAAATAGAAAACACAAGCAAACTGATATCGTCATCGTGGACTTTGCCAAAGCATTTGACCAAGTCCCCCATTGACGTATTTCATAAAAATGGACTGCTCCGACTTAAGGGCATCTACTACTCGATGGATCTCTGCTTGGTTACACGGACGCACACGGCAGGTTGTCCTCGACGGAGCTGCTTCTGACCCTTCTGATCTGTTGTCCGGTGTCCCACAGGGCTCGGTCTTAGGGTCGGTCTTCTTTCTTTTTTTTTTTATCAACGATCTACCGACAATAGTATGTCGAACGTCCGACTGTTTACCGACGACTGTGTATTGTATAGAAACATTGACACCCAGAGAGACTGTGAGACAGGAAGACCTTGATAATCTGACACTCTGGTTGAGAAAGATTGGTTAATAGAATTCAATGTTTCAAAATGAAACTCCATGAGGGTAACTAAGCATCACTTAAAGATCTCCTGCCAAGTTAATATACCCCATTTATATAAATATACGATATACTAATAAAAAAACTTAGGAATAGCTGCCAACCACAAAAAATATTAGTTAGAGGAGAAAAAGATGATTTTAATAAACAAATTTGTTTTCGTGAAAGTCCGGAACAATTCGGCAGTTTCCGCGCGCACTTTGCGTGATGACGTAGATTTTGCCATTGATCTTATGGCCTGGTTGTCATCTGTTGTATTCATGCATGGTAATTTCGGGAAGACATCATATATTTATTATTTTTATGTGACGACTTATTTTGTATTATTATTTTAGATAACTATTGGAAACTGGGTCACTGTGTTACGTTTGGATGCAATACCACGAGAGCAAAGGGTTCAAAGTGATTATATATAAGAACTCTGAACGAAAGTAAAAGTATGTCAGTTTGGTTTATTTTTAGCTCAGACTTCGACGACTATTTATCAAATCTCGAAACGTATCCTGTAGAAAAATGCACGAAGACAATATGCATATACTTATCAGTGGGCATTTCATCCATAAATGGAAATCGAAACATGATAAATATCTCATGCTGTTATTTGTTTGTGTTTTAACTTCGGTGCTTTTGAGTTGACTCGCTTATGGACGGTGAAATTTACACTATCTAAACCATTATGAAAATTATAAATGAACATTTCCACTTTCAGATTCACTTATGTTCAGAACATGTATTATTTATTATATTAATTATTATTGTTGGTTGGGATAATGCAGTACTGTACAGTAGTTTCCTAATAGATCCGCCGTGACATGTATAATTATCCAACACAAAAAGTAACTTTTAAATTGCGAGTATGCAATGAAACGAACATGGTTAATCACAATCAACAAACACCGGCAATCTGTCGGTGGCTATTGCATAACAAGGTCATAAACCACTGATTAGTCCCACCAAAGGTACCGCATGACTGCAGCTAAGAGTCATAAAACACATCACAGGATGTACTTCCGATGCTTGTTTTGTGTAGGTCTATGATGCGTGTAATATTCTTAGGAGTGTACACGATTACATAAATAGAATAGGGATATCTGGGCTAAAGCTCAGTGACGTCACATACACTGTGTAAACCTGTCAATACGATGTCCGACATAACTTGTATAGTGTGAAATTAATGAACTGTTTGTCAGAAATCAATGAGCGTTTCAGTTTATTTTAAGAACATACTATATCTAGATAGAGCCCTATTAAAAAAAAACTATAGCTGAGATCTAAAAAAATATGTTGAATACGGAGTTGTTTTTATTTTTTACGACAGTTACTTTTGGTGCGCATTCTAGCTTTTTACAATGCAGTCTCTATAAATTTGGAACCATCATCCGTCGATCCTAAAATACTGCTGGACTTATAAATACAATATATTGTAGAAAAATAAACAATGAAAATACAGCACAGTAAAATATAAGGTTTTATTTCTCAAGTAAAAATATATTCAAATATAGTTATACATGTAGTATCATTTCAAAATTTCAACAACATTTTGCAATTCCCGCCACTTCAAGAACCTCAGTTGTGAGGCAGTTTCCTTCAAACACACGAGTTTCTGCGATGCAGACTGTCACTTTAACCTATTTCCCCATAATCTCTGCAACATTTCAGAACATCATTTTGTGTTTTCATGGCACTGCCGTGGGTACAGGCACACCTGTAATTGAAAGAAACACTAATCTTTGTAGACCAAGCAAAATCATATTTTAAATAAGTACTGTTTTTCAAAATGAAAATGTTTTAGACTGGCACTTTATAATAAAATAAATCAATTTGCAGGCATTTGATCACGGTGACCAGAATTCATTTAGTCATACTAGGTCAATTTATCTAAAAACATGAAGGTAATATATGCCAAAAATTACCCAACACAGTGACACATACTTCGGCAATAAACAATAACAAAAAGGGCGATGCGTCGTGACTTTAGTGGGTGGGGAACAATCGATTAACAGACATAAAATCTAGAGATTGCGATTCGACTCTTTTTCATACATGTTAGGCCTACCAGTTATTTAAACTAATGCTACTGAAAAACATATAAACCTTGAGGTATACCATAGGAATCGGACATATTTTGCATGTAATAAACCAGATTGACTATCCACTACTAGTATATTAAAATATATTTTTATGACAGGAATGCAACGCGAAATTTTCAATTTACGTTTCTGGAAGTTTTATCCCCGAACGGACGTCATAATTCGATACTACGATTGTTTTTCTATCAATCTGGGTCATAACTTTCGACTTTCCGTGTAATATAAGTACTTTTGTAACAACTTTCGTTTTTGAATCGACTACATGGTTTGTGCCGAGATCCATGCCGTGACGTCACTGGAATAGTGCTCCGCAGTGAATAATTAGGTAAGTACCGAGATATTCCGAATTAACTAGCAAAGCAAATTTACTTCCGCGTTTTATAAAATTAATTAAAACTTCTTAAAATGCCGAAAACTTGTTGCTCCGTACCTGATTGTCACGAAAGAGGAGGTAACGAATACCCGAGTGATCCTGTAAGAAAGGCGAAATGGATACAGGCCGTCCGACGCCTTGATGAAAAGACTATGAAAATGTGGACGCCAACAAAATCATCCGTCGTTTGTAAGAAACACTTCACACCGGATGACTACGTAAAGGAAACTATTTTTGGTATGATAATCTGATAGAAATCTATTTAAATGCTTAACTTTAACATGTTTTCATATTGAACATTGTTCTATATCAAAACGAAAGTACCGATTGACTATTATAAGGAGTGGGTGGGGTCATGTGTAATGTCCGTAATTCATGTTTATGTACGCCCACCATTGATGGGTCGTGTTATCCAAGATATTTTTTTCTGTTCAGTGTGTGCACTGTTGATAAAGTGAAAGAAGACTAGCCTAATGTATAACTATTCATACCCCAATTTCCAAGCATCATTTTTTTTCTTAATTCACAATTCAAACATGGCAATTCTTTCAGTATGTTCCAGATACATCAATAATGCTATTCATATCACAAAATAGGCATTAAAATAAGGAAAATGTATTTTTAAACAAGAAGAAACAAGGATTATTTATAACCGCCATTATGAAACTACCCCACGGAAGCATAAAAACAACATATTGCATATCAATTAATTATAGCGAAATAATAAGTGAAAACATGTTTTTATTTATTTATTTTTGTTTATTTTAAGGATTAAAACCCGGATATGGAAGGCTCCTGGCAACAGCAGTGCCAAGTATTTTTCCTTGGACTCCAACCGAAGCAAAAGCTGCAAAAAGTAGGAAGGAAAGAGCACAAACAAGAGAATGTAAAAAAGAAGAATGGGATCATCTTTGCAAAGAAGACTTTGAGAGAAGCTTCAGTGAACAGGTCGATTGCACAGAAGAAATAATAGATGATGAATTCTACACGGCGACTCCTTTATTCGAAGACGAATTCACGGTAAAAAACTCCACGACCCAAACTGATGAGACGCCAATGTTTTCCATTGAGAAATTTTCTTCAAACAATGAATTGATACATTTTTATACAGGTCTGGAGTCTTATGCTAAATTCATGTTTGTGTTGAATTCACTGGGACCTGCTGCATACTGTTTGAAGTATATATATTTTCAAATAGCAGGTGTATCTATTGAAAATCAGATGTTTATGACTTTGATGAAGTTAAGGCGATATTCAACAATCTTTGAACTGTCCACCTTTTTCTCCATTTCTGAATCCAGTGTTAAAAATATAGTTTATACTTGGATTATTTTTATGTCGAAACAGTGGAGGGAAGCCAATATATGGCCAAGCCAAAATCTTGTGAGATATTTCATGCCATCCGATTTTAAATTAAAATTTCCGAAAACAAGAATCATTATTGATGGAACCGAATGCCCAATAAAAAAACCTAAAGCACCTAGAGCTCAACAATCTACATATTCTACATACAAAAACAGAAATACTATTAAAATTCTTGTTGGTTCGACACCTGGTGGATTAGTCAACTACATTTCCCAAGCTTATGGAGGATCTACTAGTGACAGGCAGATTGTTGAGCGATGTAAAATTGTTAGTGCCTGTGACCCTGGAGATAGTGTGATGGCAGACAAGGGATTCAATGTCCAAGATTTATTTGCAACAGCTCATCCATGCATTTTTGTGATCTGGCAGGCACCGACCTTCTGCAAGCCAGCTGGAAAGTTTTGTGACATCAAGTTTTTTTTCCTAGTTGGGCTCGAACCGACACTGGCGACAGGTCAAAAACATTTTCAGCTGAGGTTGCTTTTTTAATTACACTTAATGTGTTATTAATACTACAATCATGGCGTAGCTATAGCCAAATTGACTATACGCACAGAGCAATTCACTTGGTGTTGCTAGTGGGGTTTGTGGGACATCCCCCCACCTCCCCCCTCAGATTTTTTTCAAAACTTACAATGCAAATCCTGACTTTTGGCGCAATTTATTTATCTGCCACATCACAAAAATATCCGCATTTCTGAACGGAAATATATTTTGCATTATTTTATTTTATAACCAGATGCATATGTAAAATTACTTGTGTGAACCATGTGCTGTTGATAGTGATATTCATTTTCTTTTCTCTGCAGTATACATTAGTTTTTAATAAACAGGGAAATGTACTAAGATTGTCTTTTTCGAGAAAAAAAATTCCACATTTATTTAATATCTGAAATATCTAGCTTTCAATCGTAAACTAACTTGACAGTTACACATGGAAATGTGTAACTGTGCGTATACTGCAGGGAATAAAATAAGACAACACAGTGAACTGTTGTCGGGTATTAACGGAATTATCCGGAATACACACATTATGCCATGCAATAATATAATTTATCACATAATTTGCGGTGCAGGAGTGTAATAAAACCATGACATATTTTTGATATTAACCTAGTGTAATATCACTTCCGATTTATACGCAAAATACCGAACTTCTTTCCGACTTGCCCGAAAATATAAATGACGTCAATTTGTCATGGTTAAATGACGTTATTTTGAGACATTACGTTATAGAGGTGATCTGTTAAATAAATGGTAAATCTACCATTTACCTGAGTTATGTGATAAAAAGAATCTTACAATCGTGCTCGTTTATTATTGAATTTATTAAACTCGTTGGCAAAATTAATATAATGCTCGGCAGAGCCTCGCATAATATCTTTTTGCCAACTCGTTTAATAAATTCAATAATAAATGAGTACTCGTATAAGATCCTCTATAAATGACAAGACAAAAAATTGTAACTTCACAAATTTATGTAACGCACCGGTGTATAGGAGTATGTCCAGCTACACCACTGATTGACACAAACATGATAAATTTACGCTAATGGCAATACATGTATACTTTCTTCATAATTTCATACAAAGAGATTTTTAAAAAAATAAATAAAATACTTGAAAATTTGATTACTTTATTTTGTGTTGTTCTTTCTTATATTCAAACTTTGCTTAAAATTAAAATAAACACAAAGTTAATCTACTGTTGAATTTATAAATATTGGAGATATGTTCCCGGTTAGGGCCATAGGTAGCGCACAGGATTACTAATCCAGGGGTTGTGTGTTTGAACCCCTTGCGGATCAGTCTCTGTGATGATCTGTTATGAACTTTGTTCTATGCAATGCAAATTTGTCTCCAACCACTGATAATACACAGGCCAAATCCTTAGTTGAAATAAGAGAAATTAATGCTAAAAGGGTATAAACAAATTTGCAAAATTAATAACATTACGAAATTTTACAACTCAAAATTGAAATAAATGTTCTTTAAATTCAGGTTGATGCAAATTAAAAATTGAATACCATTTCAGTCAGTGCTTTTTAAATATATGGGTACTCAGTCTACATATGATTTGTAAAACTGTTTTTCAAGAAGAATCATCTTGAAATGGCTGTCGAAGAAAAGTTTCAACTGACCGACCATTCTTGATATGAAAGTGTCATTTCTTTGAATATCAAAATATTTTATGTCTTTAATCTTCAAGTCGTCTGCTGTACAAATTATCAATGAGCACGTTTGAGCTCCAGTACACAAAAGCTGGCCTTGTATTTGAAAATAGTAACTATCATTCATATCAAAGGGAATACTGTCCACTGTCGTTACAATTTAAATAAGGCACAGTGTTAGCAGATATAAATTTGTCTCTTGCCGAATAAGGACATTTAACTTCAACAACATGCGTTGAATCAATAATACCATCTGGTGAAGAGGCTTAAAATGAATATTGTTTTGAAACCACTAAACCGCAGGAATGTACAGTCTTGCCGGTATCTTCCATAAATCGAGTTATAGCAATTGATTCATATTTGTGTCCATGCTCTAATGGGGCAGCTTTAATTTTTCTGGTTTCAACTAATGATCTGGCCAGCTTATTTTTATCTGTCCTGTCTGTTGATTTGCAGATTTTACCAAACATTGAAGATGGTAGGCGTTTTGTACGTTCTTCTTTCCATAAATCATTTGCACTTTGACCCATTGTTTTTTTCTCAATGTCAATAATTGTTTTGTCACTTATTTTTGTTACAAAAATTTGTTCAAGAAAGTTTTCTTCTGGAAAAAGCTTCAGATAGTCGTGATCTAATGCAACAGCTTTAGTGTTTGCCGGTTCAAAAGTTTGAAATATTGGCATTTTGGAAATGCCAGGAAAATTTAAACATGCATTTCTAAAATGATCTTGGTAATTAACTGTATTTCTGAAATGCTCTGGTCTTGGGTCAAAGTCAATGTTTGTCAACTCATCTGCACCAGGCATATCCAGTGAATTGGCCTTTAGTGGACTCCCAATATATTTTTTACATTTATGAAAACTCTGCAGTTTTTGGGTGCATGTTTCTTCTGTTTTTATTGTCATTTTCTTGCAAAACATGGCTGCACCATACAGTACTGTGCACACATGTTTGCAGTGAGCTTGTGGTCCCATTCCAGAAGCACATTCACACTGCGCCTGTATAACTGACCCCTCTGAATTTAGTTCAATATCAATCGTGTAACACACACCCTTCTTCATTTCTGCATGACAGCTTGATTTTATGAACACATCATTCTTTCCTGGTGACATCCGGAAATACCTTAAAAACTGTTCATTGTATAGTCTCTGAATACGTTCATCCAGAGTTTTCTCATGCTGGGCCAGATACTTGTTCACATTGTCGAGCTCTGTTTTAGGAAATTTTGAGTCCGAGTTGACATTCGCATGCGATGTGACATCTGGTATTGTCATGGTGTATTCAGGCTCTAAAGTCTCTACTTTACCAAAGTTTCGATTTCTCTCGTAAGACACTAATCTGAAGAAAAAAATGGGGAAACATTTAAGTTTTTTCTTTTACATTAGAACACACAGCAGTACAAATAAATTCTCAAACAAAACGTCGATAATTTTAAATACCCCACCCACCAACAGCAACATTATCAATGTTTGAAACAAACGAAATGGGCAAATATAAATTATTTCTTCATCTTTTATTTAAACAAATATAAGAAAGAAGAGAGAAAAATATATTATAATGTTCAAATTTACGCTAAATATCCAAAAGATAAGCGAAACAAATATTAAAAGTGACCAAAGAAGTCGCGTTCGGAATCTCCGCGACCGCATTTTACTTTCGTTTTCAAAGACAATGTTTTTTCTCTTATAACTGGAAATTTACGTACCTTTCAACCAATTCATTCTTACGACCAGAAAGTCTAGCACCCCTACTTTTTAATTCCGCCTTCAATTTTGGAATTGTTAATAATCCGAACTTGGATTCCATTTTTTTAAGCGTCAAGTCTTTGTTGTGATTTTCCCACTTCGAAACCGGATATGAGCTTTTTTGTGATAGAGTTGTCTCCCCTATTATTTTTTTTAATTAGCTAAATAATATATAGCGGCTGAATAATAATATTAAAATATTGCCATGTTTGACATTAAATTATAATGAATTACTTACCAACTCGTTGTCTTTATTGCGACAGTTATTATTATTATTATTAATTTTGAATTCTGTGCGAGTCTGCATTCGGATTACGTCACAGCATGGAAGTCGGCACAAACAAAATCTTCACTTCAAAAACGAAAGTAGCTGAAAAACATACTTTTATTACATGGAAAGAGGCAATAATGTTCTAGATTGTTATAAAAACATCCGTAGTATCGATTTCTGACGTACGTTCGGTGGTAAAACTGTCGGAAACGAAATTGAAATTTTCGCGTTGCATTCCTGTCTATTTTTATATAAAATTATATACATGCTGGGACCTACATACTGTACTATGTTTACAATACGTCCGATTCCTATGGGTATACCAGCAATGAACAAGAACGAAATGTACGAAAGTGCATCGTCACGTTGGTGGGTGGGTGGGTAGGGTAAGACAGCCATCGAACGGTTTCATTTTACAGAACAGATAACGTAATTCGACTTACTCACGTCCCTGTCATACTTAAATGGATTAGCAAACAATACGTAATTATCATATGCGATTACAAAATATAATTACCAGCCGGTATGTCTGATTCGCTCTGCAATCAGGCAAAGCGTTGAAGTCTGTCATCACTTTTAGATTCAGACTGATAAGCTTGCTGTTTTGCAACAGGCCGTGGTTCATACATGTACGGCTGTACTACGAACTCATGTGTCCAGTAATTCTTCCTCCATGTTATTTTTGTCGGAATAGTTATATGATATTTCCATGTATGTCTATGATAAATCGTATCTGTACCTCAACAGGGAAATTTCCGCATGGCGGAATCTACGTCATCAGCGTGGAGCGCCATCTATAGGGCAAAATTAACATAAAAGGGAGGTAACTCCATCTTGAAGGGAAATATACCTGTTGTTTTTACAAGTATTTCTTCTTCAAAGCTTTTTTTTTATTTTAGTTTTTTTAACATTTAATTCGTTTTATTGATTTAAATAGGAAAATATATAACAATATGCAATTTAAAGGGTGTCAGTGGATCTTTAAACAAGCAATTTATCTCTGATTACACTATTCATGGTCAAGTACTTGAGTGTGTATCCACAGCAAAATATCTTCGGGTTACCATAACAAATGATCTAGACTAAAATGTGTTAAAAATGACTTGAAAAACCACTCAAACAAAGAAAACCTTTACCTGACAAGCGTCTGAATCCGCGTGCAGTTCTTTTGTTGTAGTTATGGATGATGGAAAATACTTAGATACTACATCGACATCCCATACAGTCGTAACGCACGCACTACCATTATTATTATTATCATTATTATTATTATTAATATTATTATTTAATCATGGATTTAAAAAAGCATTACAGTCTTCCATTTAGACTTATGTCCTATGTCTGCTTTAGTTTCAGAAATAAAATAGCGATATATCCTTGTTAATCTCCAAACAAGGCAGGGTACATACGGACGAGACGTAAGGTCTATGCAGAAGTGGACTGGAGCGATACTATTGGGGTGTACATTGTTTGGCATCATCACACCTAAACAATCATAAGGAGACGCATTCTTGAGAAAATCCGTATAAGAATACGGAATACGACTAGTATTCAGACAATTACAAGATGCCGTTTAAGTGTCAATTGTGTGATAAGCAATACGAAACACGTCTAAGCATACATATGAAGACACATCATGGAGAAAGGCCGTTTAAGTGTCAGGTATGTCAGAAGACATTCACAATATCGTCCCATCTAAAAAGTCATACGCTGACACATGGAGAGAAGTCGTTTAAGTGTACGATGTGTGATAAACGCTTCACACGCTTGGCAGATCTAAACATCCACCTAAAGATCCACAGTGGAGAGAGGCCGTTTAAGTGTCAGGTATGTTATAAGACATTCATAACTTCATCAGCTCTAAATAGTCATAGACGTACACATTCGGGAGAGAAGCCGTTTACATGTCAACTGTGTGATAAAATTTTTTCACATTCAAACAGTGTAAACAAACATATGCTAACGCATTCCGGAGAGCAGCCATTTAAGTGTACGATGTGTGATAGAAGTTTCACGCAAATGTCTCATTTAAAAGGCCATATACGGACACATACTGGAGAGAAACCGTTTCAGTGTACGGAGTGCGATAAAAGATTCACACATTCATCAAATTTAAACAGGCATAGGCGGTCACATTCTGTAGAGAAGCCGTTTAAGTGTCAGGTATGTGATAAACTATTCACAAGATCATCAACTCTAAACAGTCATGGTTTGACACATTCTGGAAAGAAGCCGTTTAAGTGCCAGGTGTGTGATACAAGATTCGCACAATCAGGTCATTTAAAAACACATAGGCTCACACATACTGGAGAGAAGCCGTTTAAATGTCACGAGTGTGATAAAAGATTCACACAATTATCAAATCTAAATAGTCACATACAGACGCACAAATTATAGAAGTCGTTTAAGTGTTAAGTGTATGATTAAAGATTCTAACGATCAGGTTATTTAAACAGTCATAGGGTCACACATACTGGAGAGAAGCCGTTTAAGTGTAAGGTGTGTGATTAAAGATTCTAACGATCAGGTTATTTAAACAGTCATAGGCTCACACATACTGGAAAGAAGCCGTTTAAATGTCATGAGCGTGATACAAGATTTACACAATTATCAAATCTAAATAGACCCATACGGACGCATACAGCATAGAAACCGTTTAAGTGGAAGATGCGCGATTAAAGATTCTTACGATCAAGTTATTTAAACAGACATAGGCTGACACATACTGGAGGGAAGCCGTTTAAGGGTCATAATCGTGATACATGATTCACACAATCAGTACATCTAAACACACAAACATATAATGATATATACGCGAGAAAAGTTATTTCGGTGTCGGGTGTGTGATAAGGTGCACTTATCAATCACTAGAGAAGACATACTGTAGAGAAAATATCACGTGCGGGATAAAACATCAACACACATATAAACAGTCATTGTATGAACAAGGTCTTCTAAACGTCCACTTGAGCACACACACTGAAGAGAGGCCATCAGTTAAGTGGTAAATATTCACACAAGCAACACACGTAACAGTGACAAACTGAAACATACTAGAGAGACGCTGTATATGTAAGACATTCACAACATCGACACATATACAGAGACAGCCGAAAACATTATGGTTAAGGTTTGTTACAGTCAAGTGTGTAGTAGAGATATGTCAAGCGTCATTAGTTCAAACACACAAATGAGGGTCCTGAAGGGGAAGAAGGGTGTATTATGAGGAACCGTAATCAAATTTAAGCACAAATTTGCGGACTTTAGAAGAGGGAGGTTATATAGGTGACCCATGTATGAAAATGTATTCATTTAGACAGAGTGGAAACATTCTAGAGAGAGGTTATATAGTTGTCAAAAGTGTGATCATTACGTGGTCCGAGTATTATCTTTTATACCCCATCCAACACCTCCAAGAAGCGAAAACTGGGTTGGCTGGGGCATGAAATAAAACATTAATTTCGGCTTAAAACGTTTGCATATTGTAAAATTAAAACGTTTAATAGGTCATTTTAAACAGGTGATCGCATTCTTTTCAGTGATATTTTTAATGAAATTAAGGCGGGACCACGTAATAATTCCAATAAAGAGAGTGGACACAAAACAGAGTTGACACATTCTTGAGAAAGGCCATATTGGTGCAAAATATGACGACTCTAAATCGAAATTATTGTTAATGGCAGGAGGGATTCATTTTCTAAACAGCCATACACGGACACATAGTGACATACTGGAGAGAATACATTAAATTGCAGGGTATATGCCTAACTTGGGCAGCACTGAATTCTACATTACAAAGAACAGTAAAAACTAGTATTGTTGATGAAAGAGATGGAAAACTGCGGTAATTAACACCTTTTGGATTAGTTACGATACGTTGAAAGTGAATGATAGACCTGTTGAGACCGATATTTTATAGGGAGCGCAGAGAGTGAGCTAAAAGTGAGCATGAACCTGCAATTTACTGACACAGATTAAAATAGAAAATCCAGATTTTGTTAATATTTTAGAAACATTTTGTATGAAACTTGGCCTAACAAAAATAGTAATAGTGATTTAAATGGATATATGTGTTACAATTTGCATTTAAAGTCCAATATAAAAACACTAAGAGACATAGTGAAGGGACGGTTATTTATTGCTAAAACGATATTACAAATGGAATAAAAATGGTGAAAATTCATTATGACATCATAACATAGTTGAAACTTTACAAGCATCGTTTTTCAAAATGATAGTGACATTTATGTGGTGTTTATGTTTGCGGTTTATCTTCGCATGCATGTAGTGTTACGAGGATAGATCTTGTTCAATTTTACAAGATGATGGACATTATTTGAATAACAGGAGAACTCCGTTTAACATTGGGGATTGAAATGCCTTTGTTGGTAAATGTGAACAAAAGACTACATTGTGTGCGATAGAAAGGTGAACAAAGGACTACATTGTGTGCGATAGAAAAGTGAACAAAACTATTAACATCTCCACCAACAATTAGTATATCACTATTATGTTAATTAACAAACTCTTCAATACCTAACAGCAAACTCATAGCATCAGTTCTATTATTCGGACTGTATTTATTCATCATTCAACATTCTTGTTTGTTGATGCTGATCTTTAATGACTGCAACCTACCATATATAATGTTTTTGTATTCCAATATATTGTATTGACTTATTCGAGCTTGTAGCGACAGTGCTATTTGTACTATTTCCACTAAAAATGTCTCATGTCCCCATTCTGTTTTCCATGTTCTAAATGTATTTTCTTCGCAACGAATTCTTGTAAATAGCAAATTAAGTTTATAAATAGCAATTTGAGTAATTATGTGTCTTCCGAATATTCACCATGCAATCTCAGACCATATTTAACAAAATTCAGAATATCTGTACATTCGTTAAGAATACAGACTACTCTAGTAATAGAATACCTAAAACTGAAAGAGATTATCAATGATGTCATAGTAGTAATTTAGAAGATGAATACCATTTTATTCTGATGTGTCCTTCTTACAGAAGAATCCGGAAAATGTTTATTAAAACATCTTATTATAATAGACCTAGTGTGTTTAAACTCTTACAACAGACGCAGGACAAGAATATTAAGTTAACAGAATATATAAGTACAGCTTTAGGTGTATTCAATCTTGATTAGTTAAACAATGGTTAGATCTTATGTATTTTCATCCACATGTATCAGTTGTTTGATGTTAATATTGCTCATAGAAAATGTATTTTTGTCTAAAATCATTTGACTTATTATGCATGAAAATATATGAATATAAATATAATGATGTTCGTATGTACACGTTACATCAAATATATGTTCTATTATGTTCTGATAATCGTCAAATGTTCACGCATAAAAGATACATATTATAACTATGATTCATTATGTTCATATAATGTAGCATATGCCAGCGTGTGTGTATAACACTGTAGCACCATTAAACAGTATAATAACATTTTAATGCTAAAGTAGTATATAGGGCAACAGGAGAGTACATTACAGAGCACCAGAGGGAGATATATAGAGCAACAGGAGAGTACATTACAGAGCACCAGAGGGAGATATAAGAAGGAGAAACTAAGGGTGACAGTTTGCATTTGCTTTTCCTCGTATGGCGGGGAGAGAGGGTAAATGATTTTATAAAAAGATACAAAATGAATATATAGAAACAAACATAGTAAACTGACAAGTCCATTTCGAATTATGTATTTCCCTGACGTGGAGAATATGCGACCACCGGATTCAAATATTTTTTCCACTCTGATGGTAAACTGATTTTAAACATAGTTATATTAAAACCTCTTAAACGCTTCTTGATGGTAATGCCGTGGTGTAATGGTCAGCACGTCGGTTTGGTAATGCTGTGGTATAATAGTTACCACGTCGGTTTGGTAATACCGTTGGGTAATGGTTATCACATCGGTTTGGTAATGCCGTTGTGTAATGGTTAGCACATCGGTCTGGTAATGTCGTGGTGTAATGGTTAGCACGTCGGTTTAGAAATGCCATTGTATAACGGTGACCTGGTCGGTTTGTTAATGCCGCGGTGTAATTGTTAGCATGTTGGTTTGGTAATGCCATGGTGTTAGCACGTCGGTTTGGTAATACAATGGTGTAATAGTTAGCACGTCGATTTGATAATGCTGCGGTGTATTGGTTAGCACGCCGGTTTGGTAATGCCGTGATGTAATGGTTAACACATCGGTTTGGTAATGCCGTGGTGTAACGGTTAACACGTCGGTTTGGTAATGCCATGGTGTAACGGTTCGCACATCATGGTAATGCCGCGGTGTAACGTTTAACACGTCGGTTTGGTAATGCCACGGTGTAACGGTTAACACGTCGGTTTCGTAATGTCGTGGTGTAATGATTAACACGTTGGTTTGGTAATGCAGTGGTGTAATGGTTAACACGTCGGTTTGGTAATGCCGCAGTGTAATGGTTAGCACGTCGGTTTGATAATGCCGTGGTGTAATGGTCAACACGTCGGTTTGGTAATGCCGTGGTGTAATAGCGGTTTGGTAATGCCGTGGTGTAATGGTTAACACGTCGGTTTGATAATGCCGTGGTGTAATGGTTAGCACGTCGGTTTGGTAATGCCGTGGTGTAATAGCGGTTTGGTAATGCCGTAGTGTATCGGTTAGCACGTCGGTTTGGTAATGCCGTGGTGTAATGGTTAGCGCGTCGGTTTGGTAATGCCTTGGTGTAACGGTTAGCACGTCGGTTTGGTAATGCCGTGGTGTAATGGTTAGGACGTCGGTTTAGTAATGCCGTGGTTTAACGGTTAGCACGTCGGTTTGGTAATGCTGTGATGTAATAGTTAGCACTTCGGTTTGGTAATGCCATGGTGTAACTGTTAGCACGTCGGTTTAATAATGCCGTGGTGTAATAGTTATCACGTCGGTTTGGTAATGCCGTGGTGTAATAGTTAGCACTTCGGTTTGGTAATGCCGTGGTGTAATGGTTAACACGTCGGTTTGGTAATGCAGCGGTGTAATGGTTAGCACGTCAGTTGGGTAATGTCGTGGTGTAATGGTTAGCAAGTCGGTTCGGTAATGCCGTGGTGTAATGGTTAACACGTCGGTTTGATAATGCCGTGGTGTAATGGTAAGCACGTCGGTTTGGTAATGCCGTTGTGTAATAGCGGTTTGGTAATGCCGTAATGTAACGGTTAGCATGTCGGTTTGGTAATGCCGTGGTGTAATGGTTAGCGCGTCGGTTTGGTAATGCCGTGGTGTAACGGTTAGCACGTTGGTTTGGTAATGCCGTGGTGTAATGGTTAGGACGTCGGTTTGGTAATGCCGTGGTTTAATGGTTAGCACGTCGGTTTGGTAATGCCGTGATGTAATAGTTAGCACTTCGGTTTGGTAATGCCATGGTGTAACTGTTAGCACGTCGGTTTAATAATGCCGTGGTGTAATAGTTAGCACGTCGGTTTGGTAATGCCGCGGTGTAATGGTTAGCACGTCGGTTTAGTGGTACAGGGCCTGTATTCATAAAGCAACCTAAGTGGAAAATAATGCTTATAATAAGTCAAACTTTAAGATGTTTAGCCCCGTGTGGTAGCCGGGGGCCCCGTTTGGTCACGGGGCAAAGAATAGGGCCACTGCAGATCCCTTTGGAGGGGTAGGCAGAGGGGTATACTCCCCAAATTCATTTGATCATTTTTTGTTCCTGTTCATTAAAGGTCTCGATCATGATCCCTGCATTGTTTCAGGTGCCATCGCGCTCGCATCAAAAGAGCAGTGGCAGAAAAACAATAACGTGGCTCCAGCGTAAATGGAGTTTCTACGATAGAATTTGCAGCAACTCTGCAGTTCAGTGTGAGAAGGTTCTAGGCCCATTTTCCATATTTTATCTTGATGTACATGGAAGATGAGCCTGGCATGTTCATGCCTGCTAGGCGCCATATAACCTTTACATGTGTTGGTGCGCCTTAAAACCCCAATTCATCATTAAGATGTTTACCTATATTTAAATACCCTTATTAATCTCTCATGGACACCACAAACCATCGATTTTAAGATTAATATTTAGCTGTAGGTCGTATTTATCCATACCATTATTTGTTGCATACCGAATAAGGCTATCCACGTTTTACATGGGGGATGGAAGGTCTTATCCTTATCATGCTTATGGGTAAAGATTAAAGTCACGAACGCACCAACATCCGGTATGCAGGAAAACATGCAAAACGTTAGTAGCTGACAGCGTCAATGCACAACATGACTCTGATATGCAAGAAAGAGAATCTATCTTGAGTATTCGGTTCAGATAGTGAATTCAAACCCGAGGTATAAGTGTTTTAATCGGAATCTCGGCAGAGCCTCGGATCCGATAAAACACACTTATACCTCGAGTTGGAATTTTTTATCTGCAGAGGATACCCATGAAAGATTCTTATATTATAATAACACGTCTTAAATGGATAGAAAATGTGTTTATAAAATAGAGGAAATTTTACTGAAGATATTGCTACGAAGCTTTATGAATATGGACTCAGGAATCCTCAATACTATCCCAGCCAATACCGAATTTGGATTTATTCTCGAAATACTTGAAAAGAATTTCACACCTGACCAGTCCTTCGGATGAGACTTAAAACCGCGGTCTGCTCACTAAAATGCCCATTGCAATACAACTAGGATATAAAGGCTTACACGCACACTTTCGGGCGAATTTGCTGGGCCGATTACATGAAAGGGCAAGCCTTTACTAATAAAATCCTTCAGTTCAAAGGAGTTTTCTGGTAACTGGTACTATTTACGATGTTTTTACAAATTAAAATTGCACCACAAAGCACATATTCTGTGTTTTTATCGGAAAGCTATGCGGCAACATATGTACTTGACAAGCGAAGCATAAAACGTTCTGAAGCACCTAATTGAAACTAGTATTGAAAAAAAAGACACAGAATTCTACAGGTCTACAAGCGTGGGGATGCTCACGCCGTCGACGATGTACAATGCATGTTTACCTCACATGATCCGAAAGCTCGCTTGAGCAATTTTTATCAATTTTTGTCCGACGTCTGTGCGTCCTTCCGTCTGTAAACGACATCGCCTCTGAAACTATAGTCAATGGATGATCCTTAGGCCAGTTGCTTTCAAATATGATAAAACTAGGTCAACGTAACGTCCATGATGGCCGCCATTACCACCTAAATAAAATTCTTCTGTTATCATTAAATTTATTAGCCGAACTCAAGCTGGTTTATTCAAGGGCGATATATGGGTGAATGCAACCGATTTCTTATAGATTTATTACAAAAATAAAACATGAGGACATTTCACGTTTGTTCTGTTGGATTTTGAGAAAGCTTTTGATTCGCTAGAATGGCATTTTATTGAGAGAGCATTACATTTTTTATATTTTGGACCTTCAATTATTCAATGGTTTAACATTTGTACAGTGATATATCTAGCACAGTTGTCATCAATGGCCACCTAACTGGGTGTTTTTTTTCAACTTCCAAATTGTGAGACAAGTAGACCCGTTATCTCCTGTTTAGCTCTACTGGCCAAGGGACAGCAGAGCTTATGGGATTGTGTGTTGTCTGTCTTCCGTCGTCCGTCGTCCGTCGTCTGTCGTCCGTTAACTTTTACCTCGTTAAGACGATAGGGCCTTCGTTTTTCATCCGACCTTTACCAAACTTTAACAGATTGTTAATATCAATGAAAGATCGGACAAGTTCGAAAACCAGCCATATTGGACCAGTATCGGCGGAGTTATGGCTCTTGATTTATTTAAAAATGCTAAATTTTGCCTCGTTAAGACAATAGCGCCTTCATCTTACTCTCGATCTTTACCAATCATTACCAGATAGTTACTACCAATGAAGGCTTGGACATGTTCGAAATCCAGCCAGATCGGACTAGTATTAGCGGAGTTATGACCCTTGATTGAGTTACAAAATGCTTTATTTTGCCTCGTTAAGACGATAGGGCTTTCATCTTTCATCTCATCTTTACCAAACTCTACCAGATTGTTACTATCAATGAAAGCTTGGACAAGTTCGAAAACCATCCAGATCGAACCAGTTAAAACGGAGTTATGGCCCTTGATGCTATATTTTGCCTCGTTAAGACAACAGGGCCTTCATTTTTCATCTGATCTTTACTTAACTTTACCAGATTGTTAATGTCAATGAAAGCTCGGACAAGTTTGAAAACCAGCCAAATCGGACCAGTAACAGCGAAGTTATGGCCCTTGATTTAGTTAGAATGCTATATTTTGCCTCGTTTAGACGATAGCGTCTCCATTTTTCATCTGATCTTTACCAATCTTTACCAAATTGTTAGTATCAATAAAAGCTCGGATAAGTTGGAAAATCAACCAGATCGGACCAGTAACAGCGGAGTTATGGCCCTTGTTTAGTTAAAAATGCTATGTTTTGCCTCGTTAAGATGATAGGGCCTTCATTTTTCATGCGATCTTTACCAAATGTTACCAGATTGTTAATGTCAATGATAGCTTGGATAAGTTCGAAAACCAGCCAGATCGGACCAGTAACGGCGGAGTTATGGCCCTTTATTTAGTTAAAAATGCTAAATTTTGCCTCGTTAAGACGATAGGGCCTCCATTTTTCATCCGATCTTTACCAAACTTACCAGATTGTTAGTGTCAACAAAAGCTCAGATAAGTTCGAAAATCAACCAGATCGGACCAGTAACAGCGGATCTTTACCAAACTTTACCAGATTTTTTGACTATTTCTTTATTGTTTTTTATTTTTCTTTATTTTTTTTTTATTTTTTAATTTTTCTTTATTGATTTTTTATTTTTTTATTTTTTTTATTTTTTTTAATTTTTTTTTATTTTTATTTTTTATTTTTATTATCTCTACTGGCCAACTTCGAAAACCAACCAGATCGGACTAGTAATGGCGGAGTTATGGCTCTTGATTTAGTTAAAAATGCTATTTTTTGCCTCTTTAAGACGATATTCACTCGCTTCATTGATGTTATAAGAACCATATTAGCCAGTAGAGCGTCCACAGGCTCTCTTGGGCCTCTTGTTTGTTCATTATTTCAGTTGAATTGTTCAGTGCAACTTTGAAATATAACCCAGATATAAAAGGTATTACTATAGATGAAACTGAATACTTAATAGGACAATATGCAGACGATACTTCTTTAACATTAAGTGATGACGAACTTTCTTTAAATAGCGCATTGCGAATTGTATAGCAATTCTTTACCTGTTCGGGGTTAGGAGTAAACTTTGATAAAACCCAAATTATTTGTGGCTGTGGTGAGGAATGACGAAGCAAAATGCAACTAAATTAGACTCAAACTTTTAGGAATAAAATATAATTTACAAAAACATGATTGGATTATTGATAACTACTACAAACAAATAAAACAGATTAAAAAAACTTTTACAAACTAGGTATTTTAGAAATCTAACACTTATAGGGCGCGTATCCGTTCTAAAAACATTAGCTTTACCAATTTTAATTCAATGTTTCACGGTTTTAACAGAGCCGACACCGGAATATATAAACAACTATAATCCATGTTTTAGTCTTTTTGCTGGCAAAATAAACATGATAAAATCAAACGTAGTGTAATCAATAACGATTACCAGCAAGATGGCATTAAAATGCCCCACATTCAATCTTTTTGTCAAGCTTTGAAGTTTTCGTGGTTGAAAAAAATTTAGATCCACTAAATTGCGCTCAGTGCAAATTATCTATCTTAAATGATATTGAGACATTCGGAAACGATAATTTTTTATTTCTAAATAAAGAAGGTATTAAGTTGATAACAGATACATTCAGTATTTTTTAAAAAAAAAAAAAATTAAACTGGGGAAAACTCCCGTGTAAACCTCCCACAGCCCCTGACGAAATCTATGCGCAAACGTTGTGGAATAACTCAAACATAACAATAAATAATAAAATTATATTTTATAAACTATGGGTAGATAAAATATTAATTTTGTCAATGATCTAATAAACGAAAATGGAATGTTTTACTCCTTCGAAAAATTTAGACACATATTTAATATTAACACAACTTTACTTAACTCCCAACTAAATTCCATTTTGTTTATTTCGCTCTTTGGGGCATAGAACTTTGTTAGATACTGGTACCATACGCCGCTGGACATTATTATGACATTAAAAGTAGCATGTCTACGCCCATATGCATGCCATCTTCGGGATGGTTAACATTCTGTACTATTGATTTTATGAATATTGAGTTCTGCTCAAACCGGGGCTAGTGGGAGTGAACGGTAGCAAGCATATTTCACTACCGTTCATGAACAGTCTCAATCAAATCGAGACTGCAATATTTCGTATTTATCTGGTTCGACAGTTTCCAAAGGTCCACTCTCATACTCTTTTATGGGGTTGTGAATTCAATTCCCAAAACTTGGAGAAGCAATATATCAAACACAAATAAGTTAGAAACAGTAACAAATAAGTATATTAGATATCTTAAGCAAAATCACAAAGTAGCACAATATTTTAAAAACATAATTATCCAAGAAATAAAATCAGATCCTACGCATATTAAAGTAAACGAAATAAGTTGCGAAAATAACAATGAAGATTGGGCTATTATATTTTCCCTCCCATTCAAAATTACTGATGACATAAAACTACAAAATGTTCAATATAAATTTATTCACAGAATAATATACAATAATAGAAAATTACAATAAGAGAAACCATATCTTATCTGTTTATATTCAATTGTGAAAACGTTTTTGTTAAAATTAAAATAATTGCTAGAGTCAAAATGCAACATATCATTTCATTAAATTAAAATACTTCATTTTTTTTTTAGATTCTTAAAATCAAAGACAATTACTGAAGATACATTCAATATAATTGTTTTACTTGCAAAATACTTCACATATATATCTAAAATTAAGAATATTTCACCCACCGTTCAGAACTTCATAACATGTTTGAAATACTATTAAAGAATGGACCTGTACGCATGCCATGCATATTCGGAGAATCGTCGAAAAAGATGGGCTTGTATGACACATGTTTTTGATTGACCTGATATTTTTATGCTGATTTGTTCTATTTTTATATTATAAAGAAATGGACCTTTAGGAGGGCCAAAACATATAGGGAAAATATAGGATTTGGATAATATGCAAAATGGGATATTTTAACTCTGTGACATATTCCCCTGCTAAGAGAAAATGACTCCTGGCATTCACTTCTAAAATAACAGTAATTATAGAATCCGTTCAGCTGAAATACCAACTATATAGATCATATTACATTCTTGAGCTGAAAAATTACTACATACAATATACTCAATAATGCTAGTGTAAACGATTATTGGGCGCCATCCAGCTGAAGGAATTACATTAGCTGAAAAATAATACAATGCTGTATACAATAAACCAATGACTTATACTGCATTATTTCAACCTGTATTAAATGTAAATTACATACAGAATATTGTACCACGATATACTTATAGTACAATATGCAAACTATAGTCATTCATTCCAATACATCTACCAGCATACACAGAAACATAAGTGTGAGTGTGCTTGGTGTATACTAACTAAAATAAAAACAAACTTGTTAAAATACATCTTATCATAAAATAACTGAAGTGGTACACATAAGTACACTTGTCTGTGACATTCTCCCTTGTTACAATTCAACTTAACTACACCCGACAATCTCTAACCCAAGTTCCGTGTCTGTCTGGCGGTTTCCGGTTGCGCGTTGACCGACGCGGAGGCGCAGAAGCCATCGAAATATGTGGCGGAATACTTGTGGACGGTATTTCCACCCCAGTAGCAGTCATAACCGGAGTTGAGTCGTTCACATCTTGTTGAACAGATCCAGAAGGTGCATAATGTTTAAATGAGCTATTCCTAGACCATGTAAATGGTGAAGTTGTTGTTACATCATTTTGCGCACTTCCGTTACAGTTCAGACTACTGCGATTTGATGTGGTCGCAAAAGAGTCCGTCCTTCCTTCAGAGAGTGTAGAAACGAGGCTAGGCCTAGACCTTGTTTCACGTCTCGCAGGAATGACGTATCTAGGAACATCATCGCTCGATGATTCAGTGTCCGCGTCCGATTCAGAGCTCTCTTCCGAATCTGGAATTGGTGCTTGTTTGGATTTTGCTCTGGGTGTAACCTGTCTTGTAGGGTTAGAATCGGTAACAATATCAGGGTCGTCACAAGCTATGGCGACAAATGGGAGTAGAAGATTCCTATGTACAGTTCTAATGGTACCTTTACCAACTTCCTTATTAACTTGGTAAACTGGAACGTCTTCATTAAGAATCCCGCTGACAATCCTTCTCCACTTATTCTTCCCTTTAACGCAACACTCCTCACAAGTACACGATCACCGACTGCGAGTTCAAAGTTTCAAACTCTCGCGTCGTAATGTGTCATATTTTACTGCATGCTTGTTAGCATTGGACTGTGCCACTTTGTACGCAGTCTAGTCGCTTACTGAGCTTGGCGACGTAATTCTCTCCACTAAAATTCTCCTTTGATGGATTATTGACGCCTGGGTAAGCATCAATTGCTCACCTAGGGTGCCATCCAAACCTCAAATAATGAGGAGAGAAACCGGTGAAATCGTTTTCTGTGGCGTTGTATGCATGTACAAGCGGCGCCACAAAAGACTTCCAATCAGATTGTTGGTGGATTTCTAACGTACCTAACATCTTGAGTAAGGTCTGGTTAAAGCTTTCAACCTGACCATTACCCATTGGATGATAGGGCGTTGTGCGAGACTTAGCTATTCCAGCAATATTACACAGTGCCTTGATGGTGCTGCTTTAGAAGTTACGACCTTGATCACTGTGCATACTTGCTGGAAAGCCGTAATGACAAATAAAGTGTTCAAATAGCACTTTAGCTGTCGTATGTGCTATCTGTTTCCGGATAGGATATGCATGGGCATACCGAGTAAAATGATCGGTGATGACTAATACATCCTCATACCCTCCTTTGGAACGCTCGAGGGATAAATAGTCAATGCAAACCAGGTCGATTGGACGAGAAGTCTGAATGGGAACAAGTTTGGCACGAGGTAATGTAGGGGTCTTTCGTCGAATACAGCGTCCACATTGAGCAACCTTTCGCTCAACGTCAGACTCCATGTTCGGCCAAAGAACCTCCTCCTAACCAAAGTTAGGGTTCTGTCACGGCCTTGATGTCCAACATCGTCATGTAGTTCCTTCAATGCAATGTATTTGTATGCAGAGGGTAAAACAAGTTGTTGGACATCCTCACCGTTTACTATTGTGTTACGGTACAGTATTCTTTCAGTGAGTTGAAGATTTTTCCACTCACGTATGAAACACTGAACATCGGTCGAATCCGATTTGCACTTCTCTGATGTTGGTCGATGTCCAACATAATAGTAGTGCAAAATCATATCGATGACAGGATCAGCAGCTTGCTCCTTACACCAGTCAATGCTGCTGAAGTCTTGGGCATCTTCGGATTAAAAAAAAATCAAATCCGCAATACCTGTGACGGCCAAACTTTCAATAAGTGGAAGTACTTCCCTGGAAGTTAATGCAGCGCTGCAGATAGCTCTAACAACCTCAGGAAACATTTCTGTTTGCTGTGGTAGACGTGAGAAAAAATCTGCATCACCGTTTAACCTACCAGGTCGATACACCAACTTAAAATTGTAGTTGGCTAACGCTGCAAGCCACATCGATGCCCTGTGGCATCCAGTTTCGCTGACTTGGTGACACAAGTTAATGGATTGTTGTCAGTCAATACCTCAAAATTGTTCCCATACAGATAGTCATGGAGTTTGTCTGTAAGGGCACATTTGGGGCATAACAACTCTAACTTATGCACTGGGAAGGTGCGTTCACTTTTACGCAGTCCGCGACTTGCGTACGCAATAACTCGTTGCTTTCCATCTTGCTCTTGATACAACACTGCACCAATACCATCGATGGAAGCGGTATGAACAATAAAAGTCTTCTGGAAATCTGTATAAGCCAACACAGGAGGGGAAGTAAGCAATCCAATAATGGTATTGAAAGCTTTCTCTTCGATTCGCCCCATTCCCATTTGGATTTGGCTAGTTCAGATTTCCTAGATGCTTTGTTAGTGGGATGACCTATTGAAAGGATTCAGCGGCTTAACAACCTTGGCGTAATCTTTAACAAAAACGAGATATAGGGTCCTATAGAAACCACAGCGTCCGAACTCAATGGCATCGTAGGTCTGCACTGTACTGCAAACAAGGACTTCAAAATACAATGAAAGAGACAAAAAACAATAGACAGGGTGGTGAAGACAGGTTTACCGACTTGGAACGGTCAGTAGGCAATAAGGCCTACTGGTTAGCTTGAATCTTTTATATGCGCACAATCCTCGCTATTATACTGTCTTCAGCGCCCAAATAGACAAAACAGTGTAAACAAAACTACATCCCATCAAAAGGAATTCTCTAACAATAAAGTCCACATCCAGAGAAACTAACTAAAGAAACACATACAAAAAAAAAATAAACATCTCAGGATGTATCAAGAATCGTACTGAACAACCATAGTAGTTGCAGCTAAAGAGAAAATCAATCTAGGGTACGACCAGAAAACTCGAGGGACGAAAGCTCATGCACCTACCTCCCTTAGTTGGGGTTTCAGTAGGTACAATCATAGAGTCCCAAGAGGTAGTCCAGTCATCGCACAAGTGAAAAGAGAAGCGTAATGACTGACTGTAGAGGGGTCAATCACTAAACATGCAGTGCGCTGTAAAACCAAAGGGTTATATCCTGATTACATTTGTAAAGCGGTCAGGAAACCCGTCAGACCCCTTTAACTTTCGAAGTTTATAGACGACATCTCTATAAAATGAGGGTTGTGATATGCCTAGTCGCAGAAGTGTTTTAAGGTTGGTGTTGTACTTTTCCAGCAGGCCCTCGTTGCGGCGGTAGAATTTAGAGAAAGATCTACGTAGTTTGTGATAACGAAAACCCTGCTGAAGAAGTTTACTTGTAATAACTTGATTTCGATCATTGAAGTCTATAACATCATTACACGCTCTAGCAAATCGAATGAGCTGGGAGATATACACCCCGTATGAGGTAGCACGAGGTACATCTCCATCCAGGTGTGGATAGTTAACGATGTTAAAATTGAAATCATCTCTCTTATCATAGATTTTAGTATGAATACAATCATTTGAAATCGCGAGATGATGATCGAGAATTGCTGCTACTGTATCCGAACTGTTGGCTTTATTCAACGTGAGCTCTGGTGGATAAATGTTAGTAACCATATGAGCAAAGAACGGATTATCAATACTGAGTATGTCATCAAGATACAGAGAAGTATTATTAAATGCATCAATAATTTCACCTTGGCTAGCTGGTGACAAACTCAACATAAAATCTCTTTCATAGCAGTACAAAAACAAATCTGCAACAAGTGGCGCACAGTTAGTACCCATAGGAATACCAACAACCTGGCGGTAAATAGTTTTACCGTATCTTATAAAGATGTTATCCAGAAGAACGGCGGTAATACCCTGAAAATCCAATGAAAGATCTAAGAGTCTTCACCGAGGTAGGAATGGGCCAAGTTGTAAGTGCTGCGATATTTTCAGTGTCGGTCTCAATACCACTTTCGGAAACCACATGACCAAGTTAAGTAACCGACGTCTTGAAACACTCGCACTTGGATGGTTTGAGCTTCAGGCCGTACTTAGCCAGAAGTTCAAACACACCCTCAAGCCTTTCAATATGCTCCTCAAATGTCTTTGAAAATATCAGGACATCGTCCAAGAAGATCAAACACTATTTGAGTTTCATTTCACCCATACATGTTTCCATCGAACGCTGAAACGTGGCAGGTGCGTTGGTCAGGCCAAATGCCATTCTGTTGCACTCGAAGAACCCTAAGGGCCAAACACAAAAAGCGGTATTTCGTCATCTTCAGCAATCTCGACCTGCCAGTAATCTGAACGAAGGTCGAGTTTACTGAAGTATTTGGCACCGACGAGACTATCAAGTGTGTCATCAATACGAGGAAGAGAGTATGCATGCCGTATAGTCTTTGCATTCAGCTGTCTAAAGTCAATACAGAAGCGACTTTGTTGGTTAGTGCTTTGATGTAGCTTTGAGTCCTCTTGTCTACCTACTTTCTCCTCCAGCTTTTGAAACTTTTCCATGAGCTTCGACATTTGGTTATCCATCTTGTCTAATTTGCTAGATGGATCAGATGCTGAAACTGGATTATGTTTGACATTAGTATGATATGGTACACTCGGTGGCACAGTGGGGGATCTATTGTTACCTGAATGAGACAACTACTGCTTCACTGATCTAATTTCACGAAGTAATGCATCAAATGAAAGAAATAGTGTCATACTTATGACGAGTCTGCGATTTTAATGTCTCATCGCGTAAACCTGTCCAAAACTTAGAACGAAGCATGTCATTCTTTGCAATAGGTTAAACAAGTCCCTTGTCAACAGCAATCTGCAGTAAGGTTTCCAGCCTACAACCAAAAGATGTAACTGATTCCACATCATGCTGGACAGCTGTATACAATTTCAGCATGACATTTTCATTGGTAGAAACATTCCCGTACAAAGTATCAAGTTTCTGTAAAATATCCTTGCTAGTAGCTGTTTCTCCAAGGGTATTACCATCTGTCTAGCAGTGCCTCTAAGAGACATTCTGGCTGCATGCAATATCTGGTGTTCTGTTAATGAAGGGTCATTGAATATACATTTAAATTCAAAATGCCAAACTTCGTAACTGATTTCACTATTAGGTGCTGGCTCTTCCCCTGAAAACAAAGGTAGTTTGGGTAATTGTGAGTAAGGAGTACTCATGCAAACATTATTCGTTGAAACATTATTAGTGTGAGTAGGTTTCCTCTCTTTGGGCCTTCATTTCTTTAATGTGTCCCTTTAGGCTTTACATAAAGGTCACATGTCCTCATTTTTCTACTTTCACTTTCACAAATACTTTTAAATAAGATATTTCAAGAGTGTTGATGGGAAATGTGGGTTGTAGCGGTTGAAAACCACAACAATACTGTATGTAACCAAAGGCTATGCCAGTATGCATGTAAACCTATGTATTATTTGACCAAGACATGTACGTTCATATGTGAGAAGAAATTCTACACACAGGTAAACAAAATAAGTAGGTCAATATCTAGACTAACCCGTTTCCATCTAACTCCTAAACTATGTCAACCCTTTTGTGTTTGTGATGTCGTTTGCATTTAATATTACTTTTGCTTTCTTTTTTGTCTGTTTGCGTGTTTGTTTCTGTGTTTTGTGGTTGACTGTCCTCCTTGATTGTCCTCCTTGAATGCTACTTTCCCCGTCCGATCTTTTTATATTTCTTTACCATGGATGGATGTATATTTGAGATCTCTTAAGATATGCTATCAGCAGTTATAATGCATATAAATGCAAAAGCAACAATCTCTATATAATGGCAACTGTCCAACATGGCCTAGTGCGAGCGTGTACCCAATTAGTCTCATTTATTTGACGTCTTTGAGTGGGTTTTTTACATACGGACGTTTATAGATGCTCCCTAGACGTCTCATTGCGTTTGACCAAAAACCGTGTGGACAATTTCAGACCGAACATCATACTCGTTTATAAGCAAATATATCCAATAAATCACAACAACACTCTAAATAAACACTCTTACCTCATCAATAAATAATTAATCTTTAACTTAATATCACATTTATGGCAAATTTAGATATATTAACATTATTAAACATCTAGAGTTAACAATGTATGGACATTTGTCAACCTTGTCGCGTGTAAATAGCTTATATGACGTCACTGCGACCTATCTTCTCTTACCACGGTCGAGAACGGGGTACGCGATACTGTTTGTTGTGTCGGTTAGTTATGTAGTATTGTTATGTTGTTATGTATGATATTTTTTGGCTTGGGAAGGTTGGGTATGGTGGTCATTGGTCATTAAAAAACATGTTATTTGTTGAAAAGAAACATATTTTAAGTTTTCCTGATTTTTTGTCTCTGGGATCAATTTTCTGGAAAACTTTAAATATGTTTGTTTTCGACAAATAGCATAGGCCCCCTTCCCAGCACCCCCACCCCACCACCACCACAGGAGAGAGAGAAAAGGGATAGAGAGAAGAAGAAATAGTGTTAAAGTGTTGTAGTAAATATAAATAGAAGGCTGGAAACTAATTTCACACTCGTTTTTTTTCGGATTTTTGTTTTACCTCTTAAATGGTCCGTGCGTAAATGTCACTCAGCGATTGACTTGGAAATCCATCAACAATTACAAAAACTTCCCAGACAAGAAGGAGGTCTGCACAGAAAAACAATATGAACGAATCCGTCACGCGACACTCACGCCACATTTACGGAGTGCATTGACCGGCTTCGCATGATAAAAATACAGCTATACTTTTACGAAAAATGTTTTGTACATTAATTATAATTTTTCATAAAAGCTGAATGTTAAATAAATATCTTACAACACTTTCATCTGAATATTCTTTTATTTCGTTACAATATATTAAATGTCGCCTTGACCTGTAAATGTAAACAAACTACGAGAACAACGGGAAATTTAAATTAGATTCAATGCACTCCGTAACTGTCGCGTGAGTGTCGCGTGACAGATTCGGAAATATTGTCTTTTCTGTGCAGACATCCTTCTTGTCTGGGATGTCACAATTGTTTCCACTATAATTTATAATGGTAATAATCGTGCTCCCAGATTCTTTTATAGCAGATGGATAAAGCAATTACTGAAAACACAATATATATTTTCACTACTATATTTCCAGCATATACACCCAATTTCCAGTATAATATTACTGACACACCATACTGAACTTTAGCAATCACACTATTACACGAATGCACTTGATTATAAGTCTAACTACTAACATTTATCAAAGTTATTCAATGTTAAAATAATACACCGTTACACCATAGTCTGCACAAGTCATACACAGTTCGTCACTAGTTTACACTGTCAAAATATCCACACAGGAAAGTTCACTGAGTTTATCCACACAGGAAATTAATTAGCCACACAGGCAAAATCACAGTGAAATAACCACACAGGTTGCTAATTACACATTGTCACACAGGCTACTTATTCCAATTATATTGGACACACAGTCAAAGAATAACTCTACTTAACCACACAGGTTAACACTCACGCTATTACACTGTACTTGCCACACAGGCTTGACCAATTCAACTACGCCACATATTTACAAATTCACCAATAAATTGTGTCCACACTGTATCAGCACAACTGACTCACTACAGTTACATGTGCTATCACACATTACATCTACTTTAGGCATAACCATCTTCCACAAGATAAAATTAATTGAAACACATTAAAACCACGCCAGCTTCTAGACTGGTAGGACCCAACATGGTGAAAGTTATGTCTCCTCTCAACTGGCCAATTCGGTTTTCCACCGTGAAGTTTAGTTTAAAAGGGTTCCGGCTAATATCACAACTCCTTTGGATAAACGTGGAATCGAAATGGGACTAGTGTATTTGGCTGCTAACTATCAAGCCCTCTCTGCCTTATATGGTCTACTCGGACTCCAGATAATAGCCACAGTATTCTGGAAACTTTGAAGACTTCTACTTTCAGCTTACCAACCAATACATGTTCACCTCTTCTCTTATCTACATGGTAAAAAAAATCGAAAAAAGCACGCGTTTTTTCTAAATGTTATATATTTTTGTTTAGTTCCCAACACTGATACAGCTACCTGTGTGGTGATGTGATTTACAAACTTCGTAAGATCCTTGGTCATAATCACTTTCATACAATCTTTATTAAACTTGTTAACACACGTTTATCAAAAGAGGTTATGACCCTATCGTTTTTCAACGCACTGCATGTTTAGTGGTTGATCTATTTACAGTTCGCCACTATGCCTTCCTCTAATTGTGCGATGACGGGACAGATTTTGGACCCATGATGACGTCTACTTAAATCCTTATAGGACGGTAGCGTTTGATGTTTATCTTTAATCTTCTCTTGTCGTACTCTTAACAGTTTGTTCTCTTCTCTGTCTTCTGCCAAGTTACTGAGTACTTACTTTGTGGCTTTGTAGGCTTTTTTTTAAATATTATATATACTTGATCATTTATGTGTTTACTTATATTAGTGGAGTGCGTGGTCCAGTGGTAGAGCGACGAACTCCAAATCGAGAGGTCGTAGGTTCGATCCTCGCCGCGGCCACGTTATTTATCCTTGAGCAAGATAAGTAATCCACATTGCTTAGTACTGGTTCTACCCAGGAAGCCATCGAGAGTGATTAATCTAAGTTGCAATAACTTGTTTCGCAATCGATGTAAAATAAATATGTAAACTAAACTTATATTGCCTATTAATGCTGCCTTGTTTGTTAGAGTATCAGATTATAACCTGACGGGGATTTCTTTATTTACAGTCCCGTTTATTGGGATGGAAATCGGGTAAGAGTGAAGTTTGGTGCACCGTAGAACCTGGTTTAAACCCCCAGCGGTCTTTTTTGCCAGTGACCGTTTCTAGGCGGTAGCCGGCCTATTATCAACCTTTTGTTTTTGTGGTTGACTGTTGCCCTTGAATGCTTATTTGCCTGTTCGATATTTATATCTACCTTTTCCATCGCCCATAGTGTCTACTATAGAATTTGCAGCAACTCTGCAGTGGTGTGGGTTAGAAGTTCTAGGCCCATTCTCCATATTGTATCTTGATGTCAATGGGGGGCTAAGTCTGGCATGTTCATTCCTGTTAGGTGACATATAACCTGTCATGTTTTGGTGCGCCGTACAAGCTTGTTCATTTTGTTTTATTAAAATGAAGTTGTTGTTGTTTCCTCCAAATATGTATGTGTCTGAACTTATTCGTTTTTCAAGAGCGTGTACTCGAGTTGAGGACTTTAATATTCGTAATCTTTGTATAACTAAAAAGCTACACTCAATCAGGGTTACCGTTACCATAAATATGTCTGTTCTACATTGATTACAAAGGTCATGTAGATTACAAAGGAGATACCAGTACCACATCTGCATCCTTGTCATGTAACATGTGTAAGTGCAAGTGTTGCTCATGCTTTTATCAAGACAGATGTCTGTGTCTAGGAAAACATAATCCCTTTGAGCGACTTGTACTTTGATTCAATGAAATTATTTTTTGAATGAAAATTCAGTCAGACGCTGGGTGCCAATATAGTCAAAACAATGTGTGTTCCTACGTCTATGTGTATTTATATGGGTGATGGGTGGGGTGTGGGGGGGGGGGGGGGAGGGGGCGTTCGCAACTTAAAAAAGAAGCCCACAAAAACACACGATGTTTTACATAACATTACTCATTTGAATGTAAATTAACACTGCTAGATTTATCTACTTATATAAGTTTCCATTTAGAAAAACTACATTTCTACTATTGCAAACGGAAAGGCTTTTATTAAACATGATCATATTAGAATTACTTACTTTGCCGTGCATTATTGCAAAAAGAAACAAGACCATAAACATTACAATATTCAATTTGAAAATATATTTCTGATTAAAGTTTACAACAAACAGCGATTTACGTTCACACTTGTAAAATTCTTCCGCGTACACATTCCGCACCAGTGTTTACCGGATTTAGTCACGTGATCAATTACACAGCCGTTTGAAAGGTAAACAATACATACATGCAGTTTTAAACTAATGTATTACTTAGAAAAAAATAATATTTGGATTAAACTTTATGAGTGAAATGGATAAAATGTGATCAATCTTCACTTAGGTAAGTTGTACACTTATAAGATTCATTCTATCAGTTTAAATTGACTGTTGATGTCTAGCGCTGAGAATCTATGCGGAAGGCCCACAGATAAAAAAAAAAAGGCAAAATATCAAAAATCGTCTTGCCGTTCGTAGACGTGTATTTATGCACTAGTCCCAAATATGGATTGAACAGGAGGGACACAACTTATAGCGCAAATATAGGATTTGGAAAATATAGGATTTGGATAATATGCAAAATGGGATATTTTGACTCTGAGACAGCCACAAATAGATTATATACACGCATTATCTCCCTTAGATATCATTTCTCCATTTACAATTTGTGAACTGTTGCCCTGTAGCCCACGCAGCGAATCATAACGGCGTTAGTTAACGATAAAGGATCTGCCCTATAATTTCTTATTGAGAGTATCAGTAATCCTATGTCAGTTTTAAAGGTACTCGTACATCTCCATATGCAAAGAACTTCTTTCAGGAGCCGACCTGGCGAATATCCGGCGTTGTCTTTTTTGAGGAAGTATAGATACCCTATATCAAAAGGACTTGAATTGTTGTTAAACGACTGACCGAGACGTTATATTAGTAATTCTTACAATTGTATTATAATTAATTTACAAAGAACCAACATTCCGATTGGTTGACGACAATTTGCGACTATTATATAGTGCATAACTCGTCACAAATCCAGTCATGTGACTTTAACCACAAATGCGTGACGTCTTTTAGTTTTATTTCAATCCGTTTGTGAGTAAAACTGCCAAGAACACTAAAATACGTCAGAAACTGGTTAACCAGTATTGAAATGTTGATTTTTGCGACAGTATATCAGTCGTTTAATGGTCTCAAATCGTGTTTAACGGTTCCGCTATCGCGTCGTCATTAAACAAAATGTGCGAGCATTACCCGATTGATATACCGTTGCAAAATTCGAAATTTCAATACAGTTAACCATATATTTAAACCCACATCAGAGAGAGAGAGAGAGATAGAGAGAGAAAGACAGAGAGAGAGAGAGAGAGAGACAGAGAGAAAGAGAGATCCGAAACTCCTGCCCTACACTTCGAATAGATTCCTAGATTCTTTAGAGGATATAGTGTAATACACGGGGCCTCCCGGTTGTAAAAATGATATTTTGATTTAATGCCTACCTGTACCATGCCATCCGCTGGGCCATCACTGCCCTGTCATCAAAGTGTCATCAAAGGGAAGCCATGTTACTCCAGTCGAGGTCAGTGCCGCTGTTACCATAAACAGATTTAGTAAATAGGGCCGCTATATAGCTCTTTACGTTCTTACTGGAATTGAATTAGCTTGTGCTTAGTTACCTTACCGCACGATTCCTGACAAGCGTCTGAATCCGCGTGCAATTCTTTTGTTTCTATCTATGGATGATGGAATGAATGAATGAATGGTGTTTTACGGCACGTCGACACATAAATAGGTCATATTGTGCGCAAAAACTGATGAAAGATGAAGAAATGAATTATTAATTAAACATTAATGTAAATATATAAAGACAAAACTATATACAAATAAAGGATGATATGGATGATGGAAAATACTTAGATACTGCATCGACATCCCTAACGCTCATAATTATTATTACTAATGCTTACTTTCATAGTTGTAGAACCCGTGGGCTCCTATTAACAGGAAATAAGATACAATTGTAACGCGCGCGCGCACGCACTACCATTATTATTATTATTATTATTATTATTATCCTTATTATTATTATTATTTATTATTATAATTATTTAATGATGGATGTAAAAACGCATTACAGTCTTCAATTTAATCTTATGTCCTATTTATGCTTTAGTTTCAGAAGCAAAATAGCGACATATCCTTGTTAATCTGCAAACAAGGCAGGGTACATATGGACGAGACGTAAGGTCTATGCAGAAGTGGACTGGAGCAATACCATTGGGATGTACATTGTTGGGCATCATCAGATCTAAACAATCATAAGGAGACGCATTCTAGAGAAAATCCGTCTAAGAATACGGAATACGACAAATATTCATACAAATACAAGATGCCATTTAAGTGTCAATTTTGTGATAAGCAATTCGAAACATGTCTAAGCATACATATGAAGACACATTATGGAGAAAGGCCGTTTAAATGTTCGATGTGTGACAAACGTTTTACACGCTTGGCAGATCTAAACATCCACCTAAAGATCCACAGTGGAGAGAGGCCGTTTAAGTGTCAGGTATGTCAGAAGACATTCACAACATCGTCACATCTAAAACGTCATACGCTGACACATGGAGAGAAGTCGTTTAATTGTCAGATATGTGATAAACGTTTCACACGCTTGGCAGATCTAAACATCCACCAGAAGATCCACAGTGGAGAGAGGCCGTTTAAGTGTCAGGTATGTTATATGACATTCTTAACTTCCCCAGTTCTCTATAGGCATAAACGAACACATTCGGGAGAGAAGCCGTTCAAGTGTCAGGTGTGTGATAAACTGTTCGCGCGATCAGATGATTTGAAAACACATAGGCGCACACATACTGGAGAGAAGCCGTTTAAGTGTCAGGTATGTCAGAAGACATTCCCAACATCGTCACAACTAAAAGGTCATACGCTGACACATGGAGAGAAATCGTTTAAGTGTCAGATATGTGATAAACGCTTCACACGCTTGGTATATCTTAACAAACATATAAAGATCCACAGTGGAGAGAGGCCGTTTAAGTGTCAGGTATGTTATGAGACATTCATAACTTCATCAACTCTAAAAAGTCATAGAAGTACACATTCGGGAGAGAAGCCGTTTAAATGTCAAGTGTGTGATAAAGGTTTCTCATATTCAAACAGTGTAAACAAACATATGCTAACGCATTCTGGAGAGAAACCGTTTACGTGTCAGATGTGTGATAAACGTTTCACGCACATGCCTAGTTTAAAATGCCATATACGGACACATACTGGAGAGAAACCGTTTCGGTGTACGGAGTGCGAAAAAAGATTCACACATTTATCAAATTTAAACACGCATAGGCTGACACATACTGGAGAGAAACCGTTTCAGTGTACGGAGTGCGATAAAAGATTCACTCGTTCATCACATTTAAACGCACATATGCGGACACATACTGGAGAGAAACCGTTTCAGTGTACGGAGTGCGATAAAAGATTCAATCATTCATCACATTTAAACACACATAGGCGGACACATACTGGAGAGAAACCGTTTCAGTGTACGGCGTGCGATAAAAGATTCACAGATTCATCAAATTTAAACACGCATAGGCGGACACATACTGGAGAGAAACCGTTTCAGTGTACGGAGTGCGATACAAGATTCACAGCTTCATCAAATTTAAACACTCATAGGCGGACACATACTGGAGAGAAACCGTTTCATTGTACGGAATGCGATAAAAGATTCACACATTCATCACATTTAAACACACATAGGCGGACACATTCTGTAGAGAAACCGTTTCAGTGTACGGAGTGCGATAAAAGATTCACTCGTTCATCGCATTTAAACGCGCATATGCGGACACATACTGGAGAGAAACTGTTTCAGTGTACGGAGTGCGATAAAAGATTCACACGTTTATCAAATTTAAACACGCATAGGCGGACACATACTGGAGAGAAACAGTTTCAGTGTACGGCGTGCGATAAAAGATTCACTCGTTCATCACATTTAAACGCACATATGCGGACACATACTGGAGAGAAACCGTTTCAGTGTACGGAGTGCGATAAAAGATTCAGTCATTCATCACATTTAAACACACATAGGCGGACACATACTGGAGAGAAACCGTTTCAGTGTACGGAGTGCGATAAAAGATTCACAGATTCATCAAATTTAAACACTCATAGGCGGACACATACTGGATAGAAACCGTTTCAGTGTACGTAATGCGATAAAATATTCACACATTCATCACATTTAAACACACATAGGCGGACACATTCTGTAGAGAAACCGTTTATGTGTCAAGTGTGTGATAAATGATCTGCACCTTCATTTTAAATAAAATACTGGAGAGAAGCCTTTTAAATGTCACGAGTGTGATAAAAGGTTCGTACTATCATGTCATTTAAAAACACATAGGCTCATACATACTGGAGAGAAGCCGTTTAAATGTCACGCGTCTGAAAAAATCTAATTTATATAGACACATACGGACACATAGAAGCCGTTTAAGTGTAAGGTGTGTGGTTCTCACAATCAGGTTCTTTAAACAGACATAGGCTCACTCATTCTGGAGAGAAGCCGTTTAAGTGTCAGATGTTATAAAAGTTTCACACAAATGGCTAATTTAAAAGGTCATATACGGACACATACTGGAGAAAAAATATTTTAGTGTATAAAAAATGCGATAAAAGATTCACACATTCATCAAATTTAAAAACGCATAGGCTGACACATTCTGTAGAGAAATGGTTAAAATGCCTGTATTGGAATAACAAATCCACAACGTCAGCAAATCTAAAACGAGTTTTAAACGGACACATTCTGGAGAGAAGTCATTTATTTGTCAGGTGTGTGATAAAATATTCAAAAGATCATCAACTCTAAAAAGTCATAGTCTGACACATTCTGGAGAGAAGCCCTGGCAAATTTGTGATAAAAGTTTCACGCAAATGCCTAATTGAAAATGTCATATACGGACACATACTGGAGAGAAACCGTTTCAGTGTACGGAGTGCGATAAGCAAGTGAAGTTTGTAAATAGCAATTGGAGTAATTATGAAGAAGAAGAAGACATTTTATTGACTTAAACTATTACATAGTTTTTCATCATTTAAACATACATTTTACAAATATAATTTGACCACAATAACAAGATTAGTTCAGGTTCATTAATTTATAAATTAATATGAAAAAAAATAAGAGAAAAGAAGAAAAAAAGGAGATATATCATGGAGATTTTTTTTTTATGTATATAGGTATCAAAATCTAATATCTAATACGGTACAATAGAACAATTGTATTATAGTGAGGATGAACGAGATTATAAGTTATTTATCATAATACGTCTTAAGAGGAAAGCTTCTGAGATGTATTTGCTAAAATTGATAACATCTAGTTCACTGTCTTTATCTGTCTATGACTCTGTTAGAATGACAATATCATTTTGAAACAAAATATTTACAAAATCACTGTTTTCTTTTTAATTGTTAGTTAGTCCATTACAGTTCCAAACAAGAACACTCAATCCAACCTCGGTTGATTCCTATGGTTTGACCTGTTTCCCGTCTATGTACAGTGTATCGTAGCTGATCCAAGCCCGTTTGCCATCTCTCTTGGCGTCTTTCAGCAAAGGCGTAAGCTTTCGTCGCTTGGCAATCACTTCTGATGGAAACTGCTCGTGAAGGAAGAACTCGCTGTTTACAAGTTTGAATCTAAGTTTTCTAACCATTTCGCGGTCTGGAAACAAATTAAATTTACACACAATTTTGCGTTTATGCCCTGGGGCAGGGGCACCGATCCTGTGCACGCGTTCCATTTTCATGTTTGTTACAATATCTTGAGCTATTTCTAGCTTTTCACACAAAAACCGTCGAAGTTTATGCTCTGTTTCCTCAGGTTTTTCGTCTCTGGATTCTGGAATACCGCCAAATATTAAATTGTTTCTCATGGATTAGGATTGTAGATATGTTATAGTTTCTTTAAATTTCACATTTTCTCTTTCCATTTGAGACAGTTTGTCATTCGCGATGCCTATGGCAAAGTCTGTGGATTCGAGTTTTACCTCTGCTTTATTAATCCTTTCGACACACGATTTGTTAATTGTATCTATATGTAGCCACAATTGTTTTAGATCCTTTTTTTAATATAATATCTTTATTTTCAACATTATTTTCATACATGGTTTATATATACATTTTGATTTAAAACATATATAATAAAGTGTAGACTTAAAGATAATACGATGTTTTTGGTTTTTTGTGGAAGATCTCTGCCCGATCATGTTTTTTTTTTAAATGGGTTATATTTTTACCATTCATACTAAAAGAGAGAAAATTCAGCAACAACAACAAACAATACCAAAACAACAACAACAACAAAAAAAATAAATACACAATACCCATCGCATTATGTATTTTCATTATTTACTCATTTAAATGCCTATGCTTGTAAGTTATTTCATTTAAAATTGAATAATGGCTCTATTTCTCGTTTTGTTGAAAGAAGAAAAAGGAGCTGGAATCTTCCACATATATATGTAACAAAAATATCTATACAATGTTCCATTAATACAATTTGTTGGAATAAAGTTGTTGGTTCTTAAATAAAAAAAAGGAAGAGTATTTTCCTGAAATATTATACAGAATTCAATGACTAAATATATTAAATTTTTAAAATGTTTTCAAGAACAATCAATTTGCTTACTTGGGAATTACAATGTCAACACATTGAATACTATATAATACCACAAAGGAAAAAAACCTAGGGAGAGAAATGTAGTCTAGAAAAAAAAGAAGATTTACTAAGTGTAATTAGAAAAAAGAATGAAAAAATAAATAAATATATAATATTAAAAAACAAAACAAAAAACAACGAATACCAGCCAAGGTGATGTTTAACATTATTTATTTTTAAAGAGTAACTATGGACGTGCGTTTTCCCTTTCAAAAACAAGATATGAAAATTAACTTAGGAGAAAGGATCTCCATTTGCTGTTATGTTTGTCTATTTTGTCATTTTTAAGAGCAATTTCTTTTTCTATTTCTATACTTTTAAATAAATATGTTTTGTAACCTAAACAACTTGGAATGGTTTTCCTACATTTGTTTATGTAAATGAAGTATTTTGCATTTATAATTATGAAATTCAATACATTTACATGTGTTTGCGTATTAACTGTACCAAAGGTTATATTTTGCAAACTCAAGTTAATATGTATGTCATGTGTAATTAAGAACCTATGCAAATCTGACCAGAAAGATTGTATATGCATACATTCCCAAAATAAATGATTTACTGTTTCTGTTTGCATTGCACAGAAATCGCAAAGATTAGAATTAGCAATTTTAAATTTCAGTAATTTTGTATTGGTTGCTACAATCCTCATAAGATATTTATATTGGAAATTGCGCAATTTTGTTGAAATAGTTGAATATATTGGTATAGTGTAAACATTTTTCCACTCTAGATTAGCGTTTTGAAACTCTTGTTCCCAACTGTGTTGTATAATATCATTGTTAATCTCGTTTCGTAATTGATGATTGTACAAAAATTTGTTTGTATAATTGGATTTTTGAAGTTTTTCTAAAAGATTTGGTGTAACGTTTTGTGCATTGATTTGTTCGTTTGTTATTTTATTTTTGAAATTTTGGGGAATACATGATATTAATGATGTATACTTGAGAAAATCTCTCTGTGGTATGTCATATAGGTAAGCAAAAAATTCAAAATTATAAAATTGTTTGCGTCTATAATCATATATGTGTTCAAAATATTTTATACCCTTATAAAGCCAGTCTCTATGATATATTGGTTTGCCGATTACTTTTATGTTCGAGTTATTCCATATTATACTTTTGCTTACTGTTTTAACTTCAGCGTGTTTATTTATTTTTTCCCATGCAATAAGTATATTTTGTAAAAAAAGTTTTTTTTCGAACATTTTTTTGATATCGTTTTCATTAATGTTGCATTCAAAAATTGTATTTCCTCCATATTTTTCTAATTCATATAAATATATTTGTTTCCATTGACCGGCTGTATTGTCAGTTAACCTTTTTATCCAGCTGGCTTTAAGAGAGTATATAAATTTCTGTATATCAATCATTTTAATACCCCCATTCTCGTAATCTTGTATAAGTGTGGCTTTTTTAATTTTGCTTGGTTTATTGTCCCAAAGAAATTTGAACATAATATCGTTTATTTCTTTAATTGTTTCGTTTGGTGGATCGGGTAGGACGGTTAGTGGATATATTAACTTTGGAAGAGCAAAAGTTTTTAAAACAGTAATTTTTCCAAGTAGGGTTAGTTTTCTATGCTGCCAACTTTTTAAACAATTTTTGAACTGTTCTAGTTTAGGTTCCATTAAGTTTAAAAACATCAATCTTGTTTGTATTGAAAACCATTCCAAGAGCTTTTGCTTTTTCAGATGACCATGTAAACTTTCGATTTTCTAAAAATTGTATTTGACTGTTTTTCATTGTACCTACTCTTAAAACACTGCATTTTGAGGTGTTGAGTCTCAAACCAGATATATTTCCAAAAGAATCCAAAGTATGAATTAGTTTCTCAAATGACTGTTTTGATCCATCAGTTAAGAAAGTTGCATCATCCGCAAATAATGTGTTTTTAATCTCAATGTCTGCTACAGTAATGCCTTTTATATCCTTATTGTTTTTTATTTCAAATGAGAGCAATTCTATACATATAATAAACAGATACGGTGATAGTGGGCATCCCTGTCGAACCCCTCGTTTAATCGAGAAAAAATCAGTTATGTGCCCATTATTAATGACACTACTTTTAGCGTCGTTGTAAAATAGCTCTATCCATTTAATAAAATTATCTCCAAAATTAAAATGTCTTAAGGTATTAATTAAAAACATATGATTTATGCTATCAAATGCTTTCTCGAAATCGGAAAATAATAGCAGACCTGGAACATTGTGTTCTTCAACATGATCTAAAACTTCAAATAAAAGACGTATGTTTTCTCCAATATATCTTCCTTTTAAGAAGCCAGTTTGAGAGCTATCTATTATTGTTAATATGACGCGTTTTACCCTATTTGCAATAGCTTTTGTAGCGATTTTATAATCTGTATTAAGTAGACTAATTGGGCGCCAGTTTTCTAAAAATGTTGTATCTTTTCCATATTTTGGAATCAGTGTTATATAACTTTGTTTTTCAAGTTCATTTAGATGTCCACATCTAAAAGAATAGTTAAGTGAATTAATGAGAAAACATTTGATGTCGTTCCAAAATATTTTATAAAATTCAGTGGTTAATCCGTCAGAACCAGGACTTTTTTCGTTTTTCATTTCCTGTAAAGCCGCAGCACATTCAAACTCCGTTAAAACTCCTTCACATTTTTGTTTTTCAGTTTCGTTAAGTTTTGGAATAGAATCATTATAGAAATCTTTATCCGATGATATTTGTTTTGTTTCTGTGTATAATTTTGAATAATATTCGTTGAGAGCTTTTAAAATATCTTTTGTGTTTGAAACAATGTTTTCTTTAACTTTTAACCTATTTATTGTTTTGCTTTCAGCCTTTTTCTTTTCTAAATTTGAAAAATATCTAGTATTTCTTTCATCATTTTCAACCTTTTCTGATTTTGAACGCAAAATAAAACCGTTTAATCTATTCTCTAGTATTTTTTCGAGTTCATTTTTATACGCCTCATATTCCACTTTTAATATGTGTAACTCCGTTTCATTCGACGTCTTTTCAATTTTTGACTCTATGTGTTTTATATCCGATGCCATTTTTTTCAGTCAATAAGTCTTTTTTCTTTTTTGCAGATGTATACTTTATAGTTTCATTTCTGATTGTTCCTTTTAAGATTTCCCAGAGAGTACTTGGATTTGCATTATTATTTAAGCCAGCTATTTCGCGTAATGCTTTACGGATGCTTTCTTGGTATTCTGTTTGTAATAATATGCTATTATTTAATTTGAAATATCCAGGACCTTTTGGATTGCTTGCTAAATCTAAAGAAATTGTAACAATTGAGTGATCTGTTTTAAAACCTGTCTTTATTTGGCTTAGCGAAACATTTTTAACAAGACTGTCTGAAATTAGAAAATTAGCAAGACGGCAAAATATTGGTGGTCTGTTATTTGAATGCCATGTATATTGGCGTTTTGTAGGATTGTGTAATCTCCAAATATCCGATAAACTATGTGTATCCATTAGTCTTTGCAATTTTAATCTACATTTATTGTGATCGCTAATTCGACAATTTTTCTTATCTAATTTATGTTCTAGAACTGTATTATAATCTCCACCTATTATAACGTTATTTTCATCATTATTCAAAATAAAGTTATCTAGTTTTTCTATTACAGTGGGGTCGTCCATATTTGTACCATAGATGTTTATTATAACAATGTTTTTTTCACTAATTTTCAAATGTAAAGCTTGTAATCGACCTACTAGTATATCTGAATAAGAAATAAATTCAACATTCTGACTTTGGTTTAAAAGAATACCGACACCTTCACTATAACTACTATTTCCGCTTAAGTATATATCGTTTCCCCATTCATGTTTCCATGTATTAACATTTCTCTCAGTAGAGTGTGTCTCCTGCGGAAGGCAAATCGAATAAGATTGAGATTTCAGCCATTCAAACACTTGTTTTCGTTTTAGTTTATTCCCAAGACCTCGAACGTTTAGTGAACATATCTTGAATGTCATTTTTTAAAAAGACAGTTGATGATGGATTTGAACAGGGAAAAGCACGCCACAATTTTAAAAAAAGACTGGAGATAGAAAGAACTGATTTGTCTGAACAAAAACATTCAATAAAAAGGATTGAGACGTAATCAAGGGTCTCCGTACAGTACTTAAATATAACTAAATGTGTATAACATACGTAATTGCAATGTTAACATTATGAGATACTTATTTTACAATGACAACCATCTACTTATATGTGTTAATATTTCGTATTTAAGGGTAAAACGGCAAAAAATGACAAAAAAGCAGAAAATATCAAGTAATAGCAGAAAAAAGATAAAAAACCCCCAAAAAACATAAAATTAAAAACGAAAAAAAAGAGAACAGCTAATTTTTCATTTAACACATACTGGTTGCAATAATCCAAATCCGAAATATCCGACTAAGAAGAACGAAGAAAGAAGAAAAAGAAAAAAGAAGAAAAGAAGAAGAAGACGATGAAGAAGAAGAAGAGGAAGAAAAAAAGAAGAAGAAGAAGAAGCAGAAGAAAAAAGAAAAAGAAGAAGAAGAAGAAAAAGAAGAAAAGAAGGAGGAGAAGAAGAAGAAGAAGAAGAAGAGCTTCTGTAATATTTGCACATTTCTTTTTAATATGCAAACATGAAAACTTAAATATTAATTGTGAAAAAACAAACAGTGAAAAATACAAAGCATGTTACATGTACATATTGCATGTGCTCGTTATTTAAAACATAAAACACTAAGTGTGATATAATAGTGAGAACCGACGTCTGCTTTTATGTTATATATCATACTAAAGTAAATAACATGTTATGTTAGCATACCATATCCATTACTAATACAACAATTTAACGTTATGTTTTTTGTTGTGGAAAGTTGATAATATACATTTTTATGCACTTATTATTATGTTATATACCACATAAAAAAGCAATCTCATATCATATCACTTAAATGAATCACGTTCTGACTTTATGCTTTATTATTGTAGAAAAGAGATAATATATGCTTTAGTTTGCAATGCAAAACTAGCGGAATATTTTTTCTATAATCTGATTCATTTAAACAACCAATATTTTGTTATATCAATTCATAAATTGAACATAAGTGTTTTTCAAACATATGATAATCAGTTATGGACTACAGCATATCTATTTTCTTTTACCGCGAGATGCAACTATGTAGCTCCTCACCGTTGGAACATGTTTTTATCGGTTAATTGACATGTCCACGTTTTATTGTTATTGGCGGGCTTTTCAACAATTGAAAAGCATGGGCGACAGATTTATACAGATACTGTCCAAAAGTTTTACACTGTTTATTTTTGTTTTTTAAAAACTGAAGTAGATAATTGTGTGTTGTGTTAATTTTCATAAACAGTTAACAAGAGAAAGTTAGTTTTATGGATTCATTCCTTATGGCCAAGCAAGGTCAATCCAGTGCTGATATTCTTCAAACAGAAGCACATGCTTATTTCCCATTTTGTTTATATAAGTTAGCCGTCCATTATACGACCAAGCGTTTTCGATTTCATCAGGGAGTTTTTTCCGAAGGCATCCTAGAACTGGCTGGTTTGTGTAAGTTAGGTCCTCGTTGACGTAAATGCCGCTTCCTTTAAATACTTTTTTTTCTCTCATGATGTAGTCTCTCGTCCTACGTGATACGAACTTCACAATTATCTGCCTCGTTCCATTTTTGGGTTTACCCAATCTGTGTGCCACATCGATGTCCCTCTTGTTGAGGCCTTCTATTTTGCTGTTAAGCGTTTTTATAACTATTTCTGAAGTGTTTTCGGCGCTTTCATTTCCTTCCACACTAATACCGCTAATTCTTACATTATTTCTTCGACCATACTGTTCTAACTCATTTATTTGCCCTTGTGCTCTTTCGTTTGCCTTCTTTGTCTCATTTCTGATGATTTCGTGTTCATGACCCTGTGTTTTTACTTCACTTTCGAGATCCTTTATCTTTTTTCTCAAATTTTCATTTTCTTCTTCCTTTTCAAAAAGCTTTCCTTCTAATATTTCAATACGATGAAACACGGACTCGAGAAGTTCAGTTTTCATTTGTTTTAGTGTGCTTTTAATCATTTCCTTCAGACTACTGTCGTTTTTAGTTAACATATTTGACATTTTGTTATTTATCTCTTGGAGTTGTTTGCTCAAGGATACAGTACTCTCATAGTCTACTGACTTTAAACTAGTGTCTTCTAATATTTCACCCATGTGTTTTGCATTTTTTGCTTTCTTCTTTTTTTCTGCCTTAGAGATGGTCTCACTTTCTGTGCTCGTGTCAAGCTCACTGACGCTTGATGTTTCTGACCTCTTTCTCTTACTTTCACTGTCCGTTTCCATATTCATATTGGAAGTATCAGACATAACTTTTAATTCACCCTGTATCTGTAAAATATTTTACCGTGACCTGTTTTAGTGTACCTCTTTTCTAATGGATATCAATCAGTGTAAAAGCGCCCTATATATGTCTACATAAATCACAATATACGTGTTTATTGTCTCTGTACATTTGACCCTTTGATTTGATTCTCACATGTTCAAATATCTCCAAAAGTGATTCATATTTGTTCTTTTGAACTGAAAGTTTATATTTACCAAACTATCCGATTTAATAAAATCCTTTTTATATTGAATTTCCTTTTCACATTTTTGAGCTTATTGATAGTTAAATTTAAGCCATTTGTTTACAAAGTCGGCTGGTTACCGGAAGCGGAAGTCTTATGTTTTAGATCCTGGTCAAATCCGTCGACCTTCTTTTCAAGAGAATCAAGTATCAACAACCGCGTATCCATAACAGATATTTTTGAATCACTCTTCGCAAGATATGCCATGATATCTGTGTTCTTAGGACCGTTTTTTGACTCAAGGGAGACAACTGTAGCTTTACTAACCATTGCATATGTTTTAGGTGTCGTTAAAGGCTCGAACACTGAAGTATCAGAATTCTCTAACTGAGAGATATATGAACTATTCATATTTTCAGGTGTCGAACATTCGAGAGGATATGTTGTATTCAATTTAGAAGGTGTTCCTCTGTCATACAAAACTGAGTTCGTTTGACTTAATGCGCTACTTATAGTGTTTATATCACTCACCCCCTCCGGCGATTTTCCGTTTTTAGGCGTCTTTTTCATATATCCATTGTCACTATCTTCACTGCTTTTCTTTCTTTTATTCCTTTCTTTTTTTCCCATCTCCACATATTTTTTTATAGTTTATTATCCAACATATATTCCAAACACAATATGTTAAAAAATATCCATTTTAACACTTTTAATTTAGATAATTTTCCATTTGTTCACGGAACGATATAAACAACACCTTTCGCTAACCTTGTCACGTGACACTGCCAATTATGTATCTTCAACAATTCAGAAATGGTCCATAATAGTTAATTAGCTTTTCAATCATTTACCATTCAATCTCAGACCATATTTAAACAAATTCAAAATATCCGCACATTCGTTAAGAATACAGACTGATACTCTCGTAATAGAATACCTAAAACTGAAAGATATTATCAATGATGTCATAGTAGTAATTTGGAAGATGAATACCATTGTATTCTGATGTGTCCTATTAACATAAAAATCCGGAAATATATATTAAAACATCTTATTATAATAGACCTAGTGTGTTTAAACTCTTCCAACAGACGCAGGATAAGCATATTGTTATTAAGTTAGCAGACTATATAAGTACAGCTTTAGGTGTATTCAATCTTGATTAGCTAAACAATGGTTAGATCTTTTGTATTTTCATCCACATGTATCAGTTGTTTGATGTTAATATTGCTCATAGAAAATGTATGTTTGTCTAAAATCGTTTGGCGTATTATGCATACAAATGTATGTATGTAAATATAACGATGTTAGTATGTACACGTTACATAACGTATTATTATATATGTATGTACATATAACGAGTGTCGTATGTAGACGTTCTCTAAAGGTCATGTCTGTCAATTATAGTGTTCTTTTTTCATTCGACGATTTGTGCCATTATCTCAAATTAAACATTTCATACAGAACATATACGCTTTTAAACAATGCTTGTCCATTTAAATGGTAGAGGTCTGTTCTCAGACACAATTAAAAGAACGGAATGTTTTAGTTTATGCAGACAAAAATATGATATATCAATCCTTGTAGACTGTCATTCAACAAAAGGAGTTGAAGCAAACTGGCGTTCTGAATGGGGTCACGACGCTTATTTTAGTTCCTTCTCAAGCTCTAGTAGAGGTGTTGCCATACTGTTTAAAAACTCGTTTAAATATGAAATTATTGATAACATTATTGACCCAAACGGAAATTGCATTATACTGGGTATTTATATCCAAGACAAAAGATTAACATTAGCCGCTGTATATGGTTTAAATGAAGATAATTGTCATTCTTTCAGAATTATATCGTAAGATAAAATTGTTCATAACACATATATAATAATCGGAGGTGATTGGAATGTCGTTTAGAATTATGATTTAGATTGTATTAAGTACAAACATAATAACAATAAAAAATCCCAATGTAAAATATTTGAAAGTATGAAAACGCTCGATCTCATTGATAGCTGGAGAACTGAAAATCCAACATTGAGTAGGTACTCTTGGGGTGGACCACATCTAAAACAGTCTAGACTCGATTATATCCTGGTATAGTCGGATCTTCAGGATTTCATTATAAAACATGGTATTGAAATCAGATATAAATCGAATCACTCACCTGTAACTTTATCTTTAAACATCATAAATCAAGAAAGAGGTAAAGGAACTTGGAAATTCATCAATAGTTTACTTAATGATCCTGCATATGTAAATACGGTTACAATATACTTAGCAGAGACAATAAATCAATATAAGTATCTAAATAACAACCCAAATAACAACAATAACAGCGACCGTAGTGATAATAGTGACGATAATAATAACAACAATAATGACAGGCTATAAGCATGATAAGTGACCATCTTTTTTGGGAAACAGTTAAATTAATGATAAGGGGTAAATCAATATCATACTCTTCATATATAAAACGACAACAAATAAATAAGGAACAAAACATAGAAAAACAGATAAAAGATTTATATGACTCTGACTCAGAAAATATAGTATTAATTGATCAACTAAACAATGAATTACAAACTATACGGGAAGAACAAGCAAAAGGTATTATTTGTGCAACCTTGAAAAAAGAAATTATCAAGAAAAATTCCAAAAATAATAAATAATGCGGGAGATGATATTGGAAATATCAAATCAATAATAAAAGAACAGACACTATTTTATAAATCTCTATATCAAACAAATAATACTACATGTACAGAGAGTGATGATATATTCTTTGACTCACACACTCCTTTCATTAATAAACTGAATGCAGAAGGAAGTTATTCTCTGGAAGGGCCTTTAAAGTTGACAGAATGCCTCAGTGTTTTTTTTAAAGAACACGAACAATAATGAATCACCTTTACTATTGAATTTTACAAGTTTTTCTGGAAAGACATTTCATTTTCTTCTTAGCTCTCTAACTATGCCTACGAACCCAAAGAACTGACTATAAAACAGAAACAGGGCTTAATCACGTGTATCCCGAAAGAGAGGAAATTAAATCTATATCTAAAGAATTGGAGACACATTTCACTTCTAAACGTTTATCTAAAAATAACATCATCAGCTATTGCTAACAGACTGAAATCTGTTATCATTAAAATCATTACCCAAACTCAAGCTGGTTTATTCAAGTGCGATATATGGGTAAATGCAACCGATTTCTTAAAGATTTATTACATAAATAGAACATGTGGACATTCCAGGTTTGTTCTGTTGGATTGTGAGAAAGCTTTTGATTCGCTAGAATGGCATTTTATTAAGAGAGCATTACCATTTGTTTATTTTGGACCTTCAATTATTCAATGGTTTAAAAAATGTACAATGATATATCTAGCACATTTGTCGATAATGGCCACCTAACTGATTTTATTTTTCAATTCCCAAAGGTGTGAGACAAGGAGACCCTTTATCTCCTTTTTTTTCATTATTTCAGTTAAGCTTTGAAATATAACCCAGATATAAAAGGTATTACTATATATGAAACTGAATACGTCATAGAACAATATGCACTCGATACTTCTTTAACATTAAGTGATGACGAAATTTCTTTAAATACCGCATTGCGATTTATAGAGCAATTCCCGGCCGTTTCAAAACTTTAGGAATAAAATATGATTTACAAAAACAAGATTGGATTATTGATAACTACTACGAACAAATAGAATAGATTAAAAAACGTTTAAAAAACTGGTCAATAAGAAATCTAACACTTATAGGGCGCGTAACCGTTCTAAAACATCGCTTTACCAATTTTGATTCAATCTTTCACCGTTTTAACAGAGATTACACCGGAAATATATAAACAACTAGAATCCATTTTTTTCTCTTTTTTTTGTGGCAAAAAAGTGTAACGATTACCAGTAAGGTGGAATTAAAATGCCCCAGATTCAATCTTTTTGTCAAGATTGAAGTTTTCGTGGTTGAAAAATATTAGATCCACTAAATTGCGCTCAGTTGAAATTACTTATCTTAAATGATATTGAGAAATTCGGAAACGATAAACTTTTATTTCTAAATAAAGAAGGTATTAAGTTGATAACAGAAACATTCAGTCTTTTTTTGGATTTTTTTTTTAAAACCTTTCGTGTAGACCTCCCACAGCCCCTGAAGAAATCTATATACGAACGTTGTGGTATAACCCAAAAATAAAAATAAGTAATACAATGATATTTTATAAACAATGGGTAGATACAAATATTTATTGTGTCAATGATCTAATAATCGTAAATGGTATGTTTTACTCCTTCAAAGAATTTAGACAATTATTTAATATTAACACAACTTTAACTCCCAACTAAATTCCATTTTGTTTATTTCGCTCTTCGGGGCATAGAATTTGTTTGTTTGATACTGGAACCATACGCCGTTAGGCATGGAATTATGACATTAAAAGTAACATGTCCACCGCCATATGCATGTCATCTTCGGAATAGTTAACTTTTTGTACTATTGATTTTATGAATATTGAGTTCTGCTCAACTCGGGGCTAGGTGGTGTGAACGGTAGGAAGCATATTTCACTACCGTTCATGAACAGTCTCAATCAAACCGAGACTGCAATATTTCGTATATATCGTGTTCGGTCGTTTTCAAAGGTCCACTCTCATACTCTTTTAACACACTTTTATGGGGTGGTGAATTCAATTCGTAAAATTGGAGAAGCAATATATCAAACACTAAGAAGTTAGAAACAGTAACAAATAAATAAATTATATATCTTAAACAAAATCGCAAAGAAACAAAATATTTATATAATATAATTATCCAAGAAATAAAATCAGATCCTACGCATATTAAAATAAAACGGGAAGAAGAAATAAGGTGCGAAAATAACATTTTCCTTCCCATTCAAATTTAAATGTACTGATGACACACAACTCCAAAATGTTCAATATAAATTTATTCGCAGAATAATATACACTAATGGAAAATTGTTTGTTGTAATCTCTCAGAAACCGAATTGTGCAGTTTCTGCAATGAATCTCGAGAAACCATATATCATCTGTTCTATACATGCTCATTTGCGAAAACGTTTTGGTTGAAATTAAAAGAATTGCTAGAGTCAAAATGCAACATATCATTTCACTAAATTAAAATACTTTATTTTTTGGATTCTTAAAAATCGCCAACGCCAGGTAACTCTATAGATACAGACGAGGAAGGCGGAACCGGGAATGAACGTTGTTTGACTCCTGTACTTATAACAGCGAGTCATTCCGTGAATGAACGTTGTTCGACTCCTGTACTTATAACAGAGAGTCACTCCGTGAATGAACGTTGTTCGACTCCTGTACTTATAACAGAGAGTCATTCCGTGAATGAACGTTTTGATTGCACACTTTCTCCAAGAGAAAATCGTCCCACAGATGATATGCTGATGAACATTCAGGACTGTATCAGTCAGCTTCATTGTTTACTCCATCAGCATATTGAAAATACGGACTTCCGTTTTGCTCAAGTACAAGATCAATTCCAAAGTATCAAAAATCAGAACGTGGTCAATGTGAAATCAATAGAACGTCAAATGGATTATGTTGGAGATTCAACACAAGAACTGAAGGCACACCTGAGCAGCATAACTACATCTATTCAGCACAGATTACAATCTATTACCGATCAACTTAAATCGCAAAATGTGACGGTAAATGGCGTTACCTCCTCCAAGCTAAATGTTCCAACTCAAGACAGCAATGAAATAAAATACTCTAAAGACAGACAATTAGAGAAAGAATATATAAAGAGAGGAGAACTAGAAATTAATCGGGATACTATTCAGCGGCGATTACAGTCCATATCGGAGAGTCAGAAAACCAATTTTTCATCTGAGATAGTCGAAATAGAGCACAAAACGAGATCAAACGCCAACAGCTATGTCAATTCAACGCAAAAATCAACGTTAATAATCGGCAGTTCAATATTGAAAGGAATAAATCGACGTGGCATGCATATAGATGTGCAAATAAGTACAAACCCGGGGGCAACTATATCCCGGCTCAATGATATCATTAAATCGAAAGATCTAAGTCAAATTAAAACAGTAGTTCTCTACGTCGGCGGCAACGATGCATCGAACGGAATATCACTTGATAATTTCGCCGCCGAATACCAACGTCTCATCGACAGGGTTCTTGGAGAAAAGTGCTCGATACAACTGTGCACACTGTGCCCCAGAAAAGATGTGGATGTCATTCCGTACAACGATGCGATAAAACAACTGGTATCATATAAACTGTACTAATAAGTACGACATTCTTTTAAATTTGTGTTCACACTGTAATACTGAAAAGTGTACTTGCTTTCAAACTAATGACTCTGTAAATGATACTCAAGCTTCCAAACCTGTGAACGAAAATGAAAATTGTTCTCTAAACAGTAACTATGTTAATGACACTCAAACTTCCGAACCTTTGAAGGAAAATAGCTACACGAACGACACTTGTGGTTTAAATGTTACACATGTAAAACGTTATAATAGTGCTTGTACATATCTGAAACCTATTAGCACAAATTGTAAATTGGATGGTAGTGGAAGGACGGATATACATTGTAACACACGTTTCAGAATCATTTTTCAAATTAAAACAAAGGGGTTTAAAAATAGCAAACCTAAATGTGCAACATATAATGCCTAAGCTTGACGAGTTAAAAGTACTTCTTCGGCATCATGATTCTGTCAATATTTTAGGCTTGTGTGAGACATTCCTTTCTGAAAATGTATCAGATAATGAACTTCATGTTGATGGATATAAATCTGAAAGAAAAGATAGAACTCATAAACAGGGAGGTGGTATTTTAGTATATATTAGTGATAAGATTCCATCAGTACGTAGATTTGATCTTGAAAATGATTTAATAGAAAGTATTTGGCTAGAAATAGCAAGCAATTTATTCTGTCTTTCATATATAGACCTCCTAATTTTTTACAATCTTGGATTGATACTTTTGAAGATCAGAATAGCGTTTCCTCAAAGGAAATCGAAGAAATATACATTCTAGGTGACATTGATATCAATTACTCTCCTACGGCTGGCTTTGACAATCAAAAGTGGTCAGATTTTCTCATTAATCAAGGTCTTGTGCAATTAATCAACATGCCTACCAGAGTGACAATTTCAAGTTCTAAAATAATTGATCCTATCTATACTACACATCCTGAAAATGTAATCGAAATAAATGTACCATTCACATGCATGGGTGATCATTATCCTGTATGTTTTATTAGGAAAATTAAACGACAAAATCAAGATTCGCTAAACGGTCATATAACTATTAATTACAGATCATTTGGCAAATTTGATGAACAAGAATTTAAAAATGAGTTATATAATTCAGGAATGAATACTGCTGAAACACTCACTGATCCAAACACTTCACTTGAATATTTATACTCAGTGTTAAACTATGCTCTTTCTAAACATGCTCCTTTAAAACAGAGACGAATTAAACGCCCAAAACAGCCTGAATGGAACTCTGATAAAATTAAAGAGGCAAGAAAATTACGTGATAAGTTCAGTAAAGCTGAAAAAATGGCCAGAATATAAAAAATGGAGGAGTAAAACTAACCATCTGATTACTTTAGGTAAGAAAAAGTATTTTGCAAATGCAACTAAAGATAAAAAGGCTCTAAATTTATTTGGTCGCATCTTAAATCAATATCTGCACAGACCAACCAAACTGTTATTAAATTACCACCAATTTTAAATATGAATAATGTTGCAATTGAGGGGGAGAAAAATATAGCTGACGCTCTAAATGACCACTTCGTTAATATTGCTAATACAATAAACAAAACTGCACTATATGCAAATAACTACGCTGAATTAAAAAAACGTATTGATAATAAATTAAAACAGGCAATATTTAAAATAGATTACATCTCGATTTTCGAAGCAAGGCTAATAATTGATAAATTAGATATAAATGAAGCAAAAGGTATAGATGGTATTGGACCTCGTATTATAAAAGCAGCATCGAATTGTATCATTAAGGCTATCACTTCAATCATTAATAAATGCATAGATCAAGGCATATTTCCTGATCAGCTAAAAAAGGCATGCGTGTGACCAATACACAAAATGGACCAAAAGATGACCCGAACAATTATAGACCTATCTCATTATTACCAACAATTTCCAAAATCTGTGAGAAGCATGTTGCTGCCCAGCTGCACTCTTTCTTTCAACAATTTAATATTATGTACTCGGCTCAATCTGGATTTCATAAAAATCATTCTTGCCAAACAGCACGTATTAACCTTGTTGATAGCTGCTTGAAACAAATTGATTCTGGAAACTTTGTTGGCAGTGTTTTCCTTGACATGAGAAAGGCTTTTGATATGGTTGATCATGAGATACTATTATACAAACTGCATTTGTATCATTTTTCGACTTTAACAATACGTTGGTTTCAGTCATATCTGTCTAACAGGACACACGTAGTCAGAATTGGACAGTATCAATCTGAGGAGAGAATCATCAAATCAGGTATCACTCAGGGATCAATACTAGGACCAGTTTTGTTCATGATTTATGTAAATGATCTACCTTTAGCTTTCAAACAAGCTTCAGTTGACATGTATGCTGATGACTCCACGCTACATACATCAGGGCTGGATGTGTCATCCATTGAGAATAAATTACAAACTGACTTAAATAACATAAATAAATGGTGCACTATAAATAACATGGTTATAAATCCTACAAAAACAACATGTATTCTATTAGGTTCAAAATATAAAATAAACCATTCTCGAAAACTCACGCTTTCAATAAATAATTGCCTGATACAATCAGTGTCTTCTCAAAAACTTCTCGGAATTACAATAGATCAACATCTAAAGTGGGATGTTCAGATAAGCAAAGTCTGTAATTATATATCGAGTAAATTCACTCTTTTAAGACGAATATCTAAATATTTGACACTTGCTATGAAAAAGCTATTCTATAATGCATATTTAGTTCCAATATTTGATTATGGATCTATCCTCTGGAGTAATTGTACTAAATTAAATTTTACAAAGGTTGTTACTTTACAAAAAAGCATTGCACGCTGGATTTTGACAAAACCTTTACATACACCTTCTGCAAATCTTTTCAATGAGTTAAATTGAATGTCATTTGAAACAAGATGTAAATTTCAAGTAGTTGTGTTAGTTTATAAAGCAATTCATAATCTTACACCAATATACATAAGTAAATTAATAACATTTTCTGAAAATAACAGATATAATTTAAGATCATGCATTCAACATGACATTAAGCATCCTAGACCTAAATCCGAATATTTAAGACAATCTTTTACCTATGTTGCCCTGCGGACTTGGA
>JAWPHD010011370.1:82500-84561 GCA_037043455.1 Cyrtodaria siliqua
AGATTCACACAATTATCACATCTAAGTCGTCACATACGGACGCATAAAACCTAGAAGTCGTTTAAGTGTAAGATGTGTCTGTGTGATTAAAGATTCTAACGATCAGGTTATTCAAACAGTCATAAGGCTCACACATACTGGAGAGAAGCCGTTTAAGTGTCATGAGTGTGATAAAAGATTCACACAATTATCACATCTAATAAAGTGCACTTAGCAATCACTAGAGAAGACATACTATAGATAAAACATCAACACACATATAAAAAATCATTGTATGTACAAGGCGATCTAGTCTTCCACTTGAGCACACACACTGAAGAGAGGCCATCAGTTAAACGGTAAATATTCACACAAGCAACACACGTAACAGTGACAGACTGAAACATACTAGAGAGAAGCTGTATATGTAAGACATTCACAACATCGCCACATTTACAGAGACAGCCGAAAACATTCTGGTTAAGATTTGTTACAGTCAAGTGTGTAGTAGAGATATGTCAAGCGTCATTAGATTCAAACACACAAATAAGGGTCTTGAAGGGGAAGTATGGTGTATTATGAGGAACCGTAATCAAACTTAAGCACATATTTGCGGACTTTAGAAGAGGGAGGTTATATAGGTGACTCATGTATGATAATGTATTCATTTAGACAGAGTGGAAACATTCTAGAGAAAGGTTATATAGTTGTCAAAAGTGTGATCATTACGTGGTCCGAGTATTATCTTTTATACCCCATCCAACACCTCCAAGAAGCGAAAACTGTGTTGGCTGGGGTATGAAATAAAACCTTAATTTCGGATTAAAACGTTTGCATATTGTAAAATTAAAACATTTAATAGGTCATTTTTAAACAGGTGATCGCATTCTTTTCAGTGATATTTTTAATGAAATTAAGGCGGGACCACGTAATAATTCCAATAAAGAGAGTGGACACAAAACAGAGTTGACACATTCTTGAGAAAGGCCATTTTGGTGCCAAATATGACGACTCTAAATCGAAATTATTGTTAATGGCAGGAGGGATTCATTTTCTAAACAGCCATACACGGACACATAGTGACATACTGGAGAGAATACATTAAATTGCAGGGTATATGCCTAACTTGGGCAGCACTGAATTCTACATTACAAAGAACAGTAAAAACTCGCGGAAACGCCGGAAACTAGTATTGTTGATGAAAGAGATGGAAAACAGCGGTAATTAACACCATTTGGATTAGTTACGATACGTTGAAAGTGAATGGATAGACCTGTTGAGACCGATATTTTATAGGGAGCGCAGAGAGTGAGCTAAAAATGAGCATGAACCTGCAATTTACTGACACAGATTAAAATAGAAAATCCAGATTTTGTTAATATTTTAGAAACATATGACAAACGTATTTTGTATGAAACTTGGCCTAACAAAAATAGTAATAATGATTTAAATGGATATATGTGTTACAATTTGCATTTAAATTCCAATATAAAAACCCTAAGAGACATAGTGAAGGGACGGTTATTTATTGCTAAAACGATATTACAATGGAATAAAAATGGTGAAAATTCATTATGACACCATTACATAGTTGAAACTTTACAAGCAACGTTTTTCAAAATGATAGTGACATGTATGTGGTGTTTATGTTTGCGGTTTATATTCGCATGCATGTAGTGTTACGAGGATAGATCTTTTTCAATTTTACAAGATGATGAACATTATTTGGATAACAGGAGAACTACGTTTATTGTTGGGGATTGAAATGCCCTTGTTAGTAAAGGTGAACAAAGGACTACATTGTGTGCGATAGAAAAGTGAACAAAGGACTACATTGTGTGCGATAGAAAGGTGAAGAAAGGACTACATTGTGTGCGATAGAAAGGTGAAGAAAGGACTACATTGTGTGCGATAGAAAGGTGAACAAAGGACGACATTGTGTGCGATAGAAAGGTGAACAAATGACTACATTGTGTGCGATAGAAAAGTAAGCAAAACTATTAACGCCTCCACCAACAATTAGTATATCACTATTATGTTAATTAACAAACTCTTCAATACCTAACAGCAAATTCATAGTAT
>JAWPHD010011371.1:0-84526 GCA_037043455.1 Cyrtodaria siliqua
TATATTCCGTTCTTACGCATATATATTCAGTTCTTACGCATATATTCAGTTCTTACGCATATATATCCGTTCTTACGCATATATATTCAGTTCTTACGCATATACTCAGTTCTTACGCATATATATTCAATTCTTACGCATATATATTCGGTTCTTACACATATATATTCAGTTCTTACGCATATATATTCAGTTCTTACACATATATATTCAGTTCTTACGCATATATATTCATTTCTTACACATATATATTCAGTTTTACACATATATATTCAGTTCTTACACATATATATTCAGTTCTTACACATATATATTCAGTTGTTACACATATATATTTAGTTCTTACACATATATATTCAGTTCTTACGCATATATATTCAGTTCTTACTCATATATGTTCAGTTCTTACACATATATATTCAGTTCTTACACTTATATATTCAGTTCTTACACATACATATTCAGTTCTTTCACATATATATTCAGTTCTTACGCATATATATTCAGTTCTTATATATATTCAGTTCTTACGCATATATATTCAGTTCTTACGCATATATATTCAGTTCTTACGCCTATATATTCAGTTCTTACGCATATATATTCAGTTCTTTACACATATATATCCAGTTCTTACACATATATATTCAGTTCATACGCATATATATTCAGTTCTTACACATATATATTCCGTTCTTACACATATTATTGCGTTCTTACGCATATATATTCAGTTCTTACGCATATATATTCAGTTCTTACACATAGATATTCAGTTCTTACACATATATATTCCTTTCTTACTCATATATATTAAGTTCTGACGCATATATATTTAGTTCTTACGCATATATATTCAGTTCTTACACATATATATTCAGTTCTTACACATATATATTCAGTTCTTACACATATATATTCAGTTCTTACACATATATATTCAGTTCTTACTCATATATATTTAGTTCTTACACATATATATTCAGTTCTTACGCATATATATTCAGTTCTTACACATATATATTCAGTTCTTACGCATATATGTTCAGTTCTTACACATATATATTCAGTTCTTACACATATATATTCAGTTCTTACGCATATATATTCCGTTCATACGCATATATATGCAGTTTTTACGCATATATATTCAGTTCTTACACATATATATTCAGTTCTTACGCATATATATTCAGTTCTTACACATATATATTCAGTTCTTACACATATATATTCAGTTCTTACACATATATATTCAGTTCTTATACATACATATTCAGTTCTTACACATATATATTCAGTTCTTACACATATATATTCAGTTCTAACACATATATATTTAGTTCTTACACATATATATTCAGTTCTAACACATATATATTTAGTTCTTACACATATATATTCAGTTCTTACACATATATATTCAGTTCTTACACATAAATATTCAGTTCTTACACATTTATATTCAGTTCTTATACATATATATACAGTTCTTACACATATATATATTCAGTTCTTATGCATATATATTCAATTCTTACACATATATATTCAGTTCTTATGCATATATATTTTGTTCTTACGCATATATATTCAGTTCTTACACATATATATTCAGTTCTTACACATATATATTCAGTTCTTACACATATATATTCAGTCCTAACGCATATATATTCATTTCTTACGCATATATATTCACTTCTTACACATATATATTCAGTTCTGACGCATATATATTCAGTTCTTACACATATATATTCAGTTCTGACGCATATATATTCCGTTCTGACGCATATATATTCAGTTCTTACACATATATATTTAGTTCTTACACATATATATTCAGTTCTTACGCATATATATTCAGTTCTTACGCATATATATTCAGTTCTGACGCAGATATATTCAGTTCTTACGCATATATATTCAGTTCTTACACATATATATTCAGTTCTTACACATATATATTCAGTTCTTACACATATATATTCAGTTCTTACACATATATATTCAGTTCTTACACATATATATTCAGTTCTTACACATATATATTTAGTTCTTACACATATATATTCAGTTCTTACACATATATATTTAGTTCTTACACATATATATTCAGTTCTTAATCATATATATTCAGTTCTTACACATATATATTCAGTTCTTACACATATATATTCAGTTCTTATACATATATATTCAGTTCTTACACATATATATTCAGTTCTTACTCATATATATTCAGTTCTTACGCATATATATTCAGTTCTTACACATATATATTCAGTTCTTACACATATATATTCAGTTCTTATATATATTCAGTTCTTACGCATATATATTCACTTCTTACGCATATATATTCACTTCTTACACATATATATTCAGTTCTGACGCATATATATTCAGTTCTTACACATATATATTCAGTTTTGACGCATATATATTCCGTTCTGACGCATATATATTCAGTTCTTACACATATATATTCAGTTCCGACGCATATATATTCCGTTCTTACCCATATATATTCCGTTCTTACGCATATATATTTAGTTCTTACGCATATATTCAGTTCTAACAAGTAAATATCCGTTCTTACGCATATATATTCAGTTCTTACGCATATACTCAGTTCTTACGCATATATATTCAATTCTTACGCATATATATTCGGTTCTTACGCATATATATTCAGTTCTTACGCATATATATTCAGTTCTTACGCATATATATTCAATTCTTACGCATATATGTTCAGTTCTTACACATATATATTCAGTTCTTACACATATATATTCAGTTCTTACACATATATATTCAGTTCTTACACATATATATTCAGTTCTTACACATATATATTCAGTTCTTACGCATATATATTCAGTTCTTACACATATATATTCAGTACTTACACATATATATTCAGTTCTTACACATACATATTCAGTTCTTACGCATATATATTCAGTTCTTACTCATATATATTCAGTTCTTACACATATATATTCAGTTCTTACACATATATATTCAGTTCTTACACATATATATTTTAAGTTCTTATATATATTCAGTTCTTACGCATATATATTCATTTCTTACGCATATATATTCACTTCTTACACATATATATTCAGTTCTGACGCATATATATTCAGTTCTTACACATATATATTCAGTTCTGACGCATATATATTCCGTTCTGACGCAAATATATTCAGTTCTTACACATATATATTCAGTTCCGACGCATATATATTCCGTTCTTACGCATATATATTCCGTTCTTACGCATATATATTCAGTTCTTACGCATATATTCAGTTCTTACGCATATATATCCGTTCTTACGCATATATATTCAGTTCTTACGCATATACTCAGTTCTTACGCATATATATTCAATTCTTACGCATATATATTCGGTTCTTACACATATATATTCAGTTCTTACGCATATATATTCAGTTCTTACACATATATATTCAGTTCTTACGCATATATATTCAGTTCTTACACATATATATTCAGTTTTACACATATATATTCAGTTCTTACAAATATATATTCAGTTCTTACACATATATATTCAGTTGTTACACATATATATTTAGTTCTTACACATATATATTCAGTTCTTACGCATATATATTCAGTTCTTACGCATATATGTTCAGTTCTTACACATATATATTCAGTTCTTACACTTATATATTCAGTTCTTACACATACATATTCAGTTCTTTCACATATATATTGATTTCTTACGCATATATATTCAGTTCTTATATATATTCAGTTCTTACGCATATATATTCAGTTCTTACGCATATATATTCAGTTCTTACGCCTATATATTCAGTTCTTACGCATATATATTCAGTTCTTTACACATATATATCCAGTTCCTACACATATATATTCAGTTCATACACATATATATTCAGTTCTTACACATATATATTCCGTTCTTACACATATTATTGCGTTCTTACGCATATATATTCAGTTCTTACGCATATATATTCAGTTCTTACACATAGATATTCAGTTCTTACACATATATATTCCTTTCTTACTCATATATATTAAGTTCTGACGCATATATATTTAGTTCTTACGCATATATATTCAGTTCTTACACATATATATTCAGTTCTTACACATATATATTCAGTTCTTACACATATATATTCAGTTCTTACACATATATATTCAGTTCTTACTCATATATATTTAGTTCTTACACATATATATTCAGTTCTTACGCATATATATTCAGTTCTTACACATATATATTCAGTTCTTACGCATATATGTTCAGTTCTTACACATATATATTCAGTTCTTACACATATATATTCAGTTCTTACGCATATATATTCCGTTCATACGCATATATATTCAGTTTTTACGCATATATATTCAGTTCTTACACATATATATTCAGTACTTACACATATATATGCAGTTCTTACGCATATATATTCAGTTCTTACACATATATATTCAGTTCTTACCCATATATATTCATTTCTTACGCATATATATTCAGTTCTTACACATATATATTCAGTTCTTACACATATATATTCAGTTCTTACACATATATATTTAGTTCTTACACATATATATTCAGTTCTTACGCATATAAATTCAGTTCTTGCACATATATATTCAGTTCTAACACATATATATTCAGTTCTTATACAAATATATTCAGTTCTTACACATATATATTTAGTTCTTACGCAAATATATTCAGTTCTTACACATATATATTCAGTTCTTACACATATATATTCAGTTCTTACACATATACATTCGGTTCTTACACATATATATTCAGTTCTTACACATATATATTTAGTTCTTACACATATATATTCACTTCTTACGCATATATATTCAGTTCTTACGCATATATGTTCAGTTCTTACACATATATATTCAGTTCTTACACATATATATTCAATTCTTACACATATATATTCATTTCTTGTGCATATATAATCAGTTCTTATATATATTCAGTTCTTACGCATATATATTCAGTTCTTACACATATATATTCAGTTCTTACACATATATATTCAGTTCTTATATATATTCAGTTCTTACGCATATATATTCATTTCTTACACATATATATTCAGTTCTTATATATATTCAGTTCTTACGCATATATATTCATTTCTTACGCATATATATTCACTTCTTACACATATATATTCAGTTCTGACTCATATATATTCAGTTCTTACACATATATATTCAGTTTTGACGCCTAAATATTCCGTTCGTACGCATATACTCAGTTCTTACGCATAAATATTCAGTTCTTACGCATATATATTCATTTCTTACACATATATATTCAGTTCTTACGCATATATATTCAGTTCTTACACATATATATTCAGTTCTTACACATATATATTCAGTTCTTACACATATATATTCAGTTCTGACGCATATATATTCAGTTCTTACACATATATATTCAGTTCTGACGCATATATATTCGGTTCTTACGCATATATATTCAGTTCTTACGCATATATATTCAGTTCTTACGCATATATATTCATTTCTTACACATATATATTCAGTTCTTACGCATATATATTCAGTTCTTACACATATATATTCAGTTCTTACACATATATATTCAGTTCTTACACATATATATTCAGTTCTGACGCATATATATTCAGTTCTTACACATATATATTCAGTTGATACATCATTCACACACAAAGGCAGTCTCAATAGGCATATGTGTTAATACACACCGGGTGTTAATACACACTGGCGAGAAGCCGTTCACATGTACTCTATGTAACGTGTCATTTACACGTAAATACAACCTCACTATTCACATGTTAATACACACTGGAGAGAAGCCGTATACATGTGCAGTGTGTGATAAATCATTCACACACCTAAGAGATCTCAATAGACACAAGGTAATACAGAATGGCGAGAAGCCGTATACATGTACAGTATGTGATAAATCATTCACACGACTACTAAATCTGAATAATCACATGTTAATACACACTGGAGAGAAGCCGTATACATGTACAGTATGTGATAAATCATTAACACAACTACTAAATCTGAATAGACATATGTTAATACACACTGGAGAGAAGCCATTTGCATGTAAGTTATGTAGCAAGCAATTCAGACATCGAGTAAGTTTCAATAGTCACATGTTAAAACACATTGGAGATAAGCCGTATTTGTGCACAGTATGTCCAAAGGCATTCGATCATCAAGAAAGTCTCAATAAGCACATATTAATACATACTGTCTGAAAACTGTATACAAGTACACTGGGTAAAAGTGATCCACACAGAATGTAAGAATGTGAGAGTATATTCGCACGTCGCGTCGACGCCGAAAATCACATTTGTACACACAGGGTGAGAAGCCATTTACGTGTGCTGTATGTTACAAGTCATTCACACTTAAACATTACCTCAATAGACACATGGTAATAAACACTGGGGCGAAGCCGCATACATGTACAGAATGTGATAAATCATTCACACAAATAAACACATGTTGATTCACACTGTCTGGCGAGAAGTCGTTTACGTGTACTCTATGTTACAAGTCATTTACACGTAAATACAGCCTCAATATTTACATGTTAATACACACTGGAGAAAAGCCGAATACATGTACAGTATGTGATAAATCATTCACACGACTAGTAAATCTGAATTATCACATGTGTATACACACTGGAGAGAAACCGTATACATGTACAGGATGTGATACATCATTCACACAACTAATAAATCTGAATAATCACATGTTAATCACACTGGAGAGAAGCCGTATACATGTACAGGATGTGATAAATCATTCACGCAACTAATAAATCTGAATAATCACATGTTAATACACACTGGGGAGAAGCCGTATACATGTACAGGATGTGATAACATATTCACAAGACTAGGAATCCGAATAATCACATGTTAATACACATTGGAGAGAAGCCGTATACATGTACAGTATGTGATAAATCATTCCCACGACTATTAAATCTGAATAAACACATGTTTATACACACTGCAGTCCGGAGAGAAGCCGTATACATGTACAGGATGTGATAAATCATTCACATAACTAGTAAATCTGAATATTAGCATGTTAATTTACACAGGGGAGAAACAGTATACATGTGCAGCATGTAATAAATCATTCACACAACTAGTAAATCTGAATAATCACATTTTAATACACACTGGAGAGAAGCCGTATACATGTAAAATATGTGATAAATCATTCACAAGACTATTATCAGATTGTTGTACAATACTGTTATAAGCCATATGGTTCAATGGTTGTCGTAGATGGATAATAATTAAAAACTGGTGTTTGTAGTTGACACAGTCACTATTGAAGTGCATATGGTTGTAGATAAATCACAACTACAGTGCAGATGACTGAGGTCAATCAGTATTAAAATACATATAGCTGTCATTGGTAAATCATTGATACATCACTATTGAAGTGTAGATGGTTGTGTATAAATCACTATTGCAGTACGAATTGGATATAGGGAATTTATAGAAAGTGTGTATTATTGTGTTTTGTTTACCTATTTTGTTGTAATATGAGTTGAAAAATATGTATTTAATTTCTCAAAGAAATAACATTTGTAATTTCAGAATTGTTCATTTTTCCCAAACATAAACTTCCAATTGATCTATGCTTTATAAAAGGCGATACTCAGCAGAGGAGACCAGATATGGTACATGCAACTCAGATATGGAAGATGGCTAAAGCTTGGATGTCAAACTATTTGGATGTTTTCTTAGACCTGGAGTTAGTATTAGAGTCGGTCTACAATCCAGTACGAGAACAGCGAATATTTAAAACAAATAGCTTTACAGTGATGTTGACACCGACCTATCCATGGCGTTAAACATATTTTCAACTTGCTATAATTACAAACATAATTATGCTGATTGTATATATTCATGTTTTCTCAGTGTGTTAATTCTGTGTCTGCAAGAGAAAACATAATGCAGGAACAGGAGCAGTATGTATTGCTAACCGCAGGAAGATTTGACAAGTAAGTTACAGAAATCGTATGGTATTTTTTGTACAGATATGTAAATATGTTACCCTTAGTTTGTTCAACGAAGAATACAAATAGTTTAAAATGGGTATTCGGAATTTATAGAAATTGTGTATTATTGCTTTTCACCTATTTTGTTGTAGTGTCTTTTATAAAAATCAGTCGTAACCCTGGCAAGAGTTCTTTGAAATGTTTATTCTCTAAATATTCTGTTGTTGCTGTGATTTTTTATTATTTTCAATTATTGATATTTTGTTTTGCTTCCGTTTTATTATGAATAAGTAAAAGTAAAGTAAAAAAATACAGATTTAGTAATATTTTATGTGTCCATACATTAGCAATAAAATAATAAAACAACTTTATTGAAAGAACAATTGCATTTGATTTATATAAATCCAGTTACAAAGCAGTATTTCTAATATAAACCAAAAACAAAAAGAAATTAAAAAAGGGAACAATTACAAATCAGTAGACTGCTAATAAACGTCCTTAAAAAACATTCTAATACACCCGCACTATATAGCCTAGTTTAAAATATCGCGTTATATTCAACGATATATCACTGTAACGTTTGCAACGATAGGAGAATAAGCATTGCGCATTGCGCATTCCGCATTGTAATGTATGCAACGTCAGGAGAGCAAGCAAAGCAATGCGAAAGACTTCAGATGTGTGCGTTATTTTCACATTTAGGGGTATTAGAATAGAAATAGAACATCGTTTACGGTGAATTATCTATAATTGTCGTTCAATTGTAAACAATAATTTCACTCGGCCTTCGGGCTCGTGAAATTATTGTTTACAATTGAACTCCAAACCGTGATATATTAAACGATAATTCACAGTAAACAATGTTCTATTTCTTAAATATAAACTATGGAACAATTACAAAGCAGTAGACTGCTAATAAACGTCCTTATAAAAAAATATGTGTAGCTAATGGCCATATTCTTTCTATAACAACAGTGCACTATTTGTTCTGTCCCGTTGCCTTCCGGCAAATACAATGTCAACATTTTGAACATACCGATCCTGTGATATGCACACTCGGTTTGATATCCGAGCGTAGAAAGAATTGTCCGAGTTGTCACGAATAGCATGCTTGTCTACGGCACGTTGACCAATCAAAACCCGAGAATTTTATTTGCGGTATATCTGGTACTAATACGCCCAAGTCTACACTTTACAGTCTTGCATATTGTCACGGGCAAAGACTCACTATACACGAGTTACATTTTTTGTTAGAGTAGGAAACATATTACTCCATGTGTTCAGAGAGTTTCCTAAGATGTTTCCTAAGTTGGGCCAGTTGTTATTCTTATTCATTGATTAACCTTTACTCAGCTGGTTGACATAATCAATAATCAGTTAAGTCGGTCTCTTTTTGCGTCATTCTCGTGTATGTTGGTAACTGGTCACGTGCGTGTTACTGAAAAGCAACTAAATGGAATCTGACATTCTTCTTTTTTCAGGTGGCGGTAATAGCCGAAATTAAAGATCAACTTTTACAGTATACTTATAAAAAGAGCAACACTGATTCCAGAGAAAACATGACGCTTTCCATGATGAAATCGTGCATATAAAGTACGGTCGATTACACTGCCATACAACGTGGTGAATTAAATTACAGTGTCAACATTTCGTGCATACTACTTGTCTCGTTTTGTGGAAATTTAACTGACATTACGATAGTAAAAGGTACACGGAGTCAGGTGTGTAATATTGTAATAAGAATTGCTACAGTACAAAAGGTCGATATATATATATATATATATATATATATATATATATATATATACATATATATAAAAGCTACAGTACAGAAGATCGATATAAGAGGCAAGAGCTGTGTAATATGTGTCCATAATAGCCTACTTCAGTAAAGTATGAAGTTCTCTACACTTTTGAAATCATATCAGGGAATATAAAGAGAGGCATGCTCAGAGTACTGTTGACAATACATAATTTCATTCCATGCTTGTTAGAAAAGACTAACTACGTCATCAACATTACACGAACACAGACGTGTAGACACTGACGAGGAACCTTTCATGTGGGAAGAGTAGGACATGTCAGGCCAATAGCCATTTACGAGTACAAATTGTGAGAAGATATTCGCACGTCACGTCGATGCCGAAAATCACATTTGTACACACTCGGGTGAAAAGACGTTTACGTGTGTTGTATGTAACAAGTCATTCACACTTAAACAGTACCTCAATAGAAACATGTTAATACACGCTACCGCGAAGCCGCATACATGTATAGAATGTGATAAATCATTCACACAAATAGGAAATCTCAATCAACACATGTTAATTCACACTGGCGAGAAGCCTTTTACGTGTACTGTATGTAACAACTCATTCACAACTAAACTAAGCCTGAATAACCACATGTTAATACACGCCCGAAGGCGCATACATGTTCAGAATGTGATAAATCGTTCACAGAAATAGGACATCTCAATCAGCACATGTTAATTCACACTGGCGAGAAGCCGTTTACGTGTTTTGTATGTAACAATTCATTCACAACTAAACAACACCTGAATAACCACGTGTTAATACACACTGGCACGAAGCCGCATACATGTACAGAATGTGATAAATCGTTCACAGAAATAGGACATCTCAATCAGCACATGTTAGTTCACACTGGCGAGAAGCCGTTTACGTGTTGTGTATGTAACAAGTCATTCACACTTAAACATCACCTCAAATGTCACATGTTAATACACACCGGCGAGAAGCCGTATACGTGTACATTATGTGATAACTCATTCACTCAAAAAGGTAGTCTCAACAGTCACATGTTAATACACACTGGCGAGAAGCCTCATACATGCAGAGAATGTGATAAATCATTCAGAAAACTAGGACATCTCAATAGGCACAAGCTAATACACACTAGCGAGAAGCCGCATACATGCACAGAATGTGGTAAATCATACAAACATCCAGTAGATCTCAATAGGCACAAGATAATGCACACTGGCGAGAAACCGCATACATGTATAGAATGTGATAAATCATTTACACATCTAGTAAATCTCAATAGGCATAAGTTAATACACACTGGAGAGAAACCCCATACTTGCAGAGACTGTGATAAATCATTCACACAACTAGGAAATCTTCATAGTCACATGTTAGTACACACTGGCGAGAAGCTGCATACATGTACAGTATGTGATAAATCATTCAAACATCTAGGAAGTCTCAATAGTCACATGCTAATACACACTGGCGAGAAGCGGCATAAATGTACAGTATGTGATAAATCATTCACGCATCTAGGAAGTCTCAGTGGTCGAATGCTAATACACACTGGCGAGAAACCGTATACATGTACAGAATGTGATAAATCATTCACAAAGCTAGGAAATCTCAATAGTCACCTGCTAATACATACAGGAAAGAAGCCATTTATGTGTAATGTATGTAACAAGAAATTCAGACTTCGAACAAGTTTCAGTAGACACATGCTTAAACACACTGGAGAGAAAACGTATATTTGTACAGTATGTGATAGGGCATTCACTCGTCGAGAGAGTCTAAATAAGCACAAGTTAATACATACTGCCTGAAATCCGTTTACCTGTACAGTAGGTGAAAGTGATTCACACAGGGAGGGTGTCTCAAAACAATATATGCATATGATTTACTTCGCCGCATACTAAACGCTAGTCGTGTTGGGTGTGTCAGCAAGTAGTTTCCAGCTCATTAACCACATGCATGAGACATGTGACACGTCATACATACACTCTCAAAAGCATGGTAGCACATACTGGTGAAATGCTGCATATATCGAATGTAAAAAATCCTTGGAATATCGCAAAGTACACATCACTGTTTTGAAGCTGCTTAGATGCCGGGGTTATATTATAAAAGCAGAAACAAGTGAAATACGACTGAATTGTGGCTGAGCACTGCGTTGTGTTATGTATTTAGATCGCCAATATATTGAAGTAAATATGTTTGTATATAAATCACTATATTGAAGTACATATGATTTTATATAAATCGCTATTGAAGTGCATATGTTTGTATATAAATCACTATTGACGTACATATGGTTGTTTATAAGTCATTATTAAAGTACGTATGTTTGCATTTATAAATCACCGTTGAAGTACAGCTGCTTGTCGTAGGTACAGCACACTTGACATAATTATATGTTTAGATAAATATATATGGTTGTCGTAGATAATTCACTATTGAATTACAAATAGCTGTCCAGATCATGATAAATCAATATTGAAATACAGCTGCCTGTCGTTGATAACTATTGACGTACATATGCTGGTGTATAAATCATAATTGAAGTGTACATGGTTGTAGATAAACTACAGCTGAAATGCAGATGGCTTCGTTGATAAAAAACTGAGTGCAGATAGCTATTCTTGATAAATCACTATTTGATGTAGATGTGATTGTAGATAAATCAGTATTGAAGTATAGATGGTTTTATATAAATCTCAATTTTAGTATAGATGGCTGTTGTTGATAAATCAATATTGAAATACAGATGAGTGTCGTTGATAATTCACTATTGAAATACGTATGGTTGTGTATAAACCACAATTGGTGTAAGAGTTTGAACATTTAATAAAAATAGTTATTATTAATTTAATATTGTATTAACAGTCCTTTTGAAAGACTATACAGATAATAGTGTGCAGCTGTATATAACTGCGATTGAGATGACCATATGTTGCATGTTATTTACATATTGCGGAATATAAATGCATATACAGCTGAATATAACTGTGCGTGAGATTTGGAATCATATATTACGCATGTTATTTGCATATTGAGAAACAGCAATGCATATGTAGCTGTATATAACTAGGGGTGAGATGTCGAACCGTATGTTACATGGTATTTACATATTGAGGAATATAAATGCATATGTAGCTGTATATAACTGCGGATGAGATGTCTAACCATATGTTCCATGTTATTTAATATAAAAGCATATGTAGCTGTATATAACTGCGGATGAGATGTCTAACCATATGTTCCATGTTATTTAATATAAATGGATATGTAGCTGTATATAACTGCATGCGAGGTGTTGAAGGTCATGTTGCATGTTATTTACATGCTGCGGAAATATGAATGCTAATATAGCTGCAAATGAGATGACGAACCATACGTTTCATGTTATTTAAATATTGATGCATGTAAATGCATACGTGACTGTATATAACTGCGAGTGAGATATCTAACCATATGGTGCATGTTATTTACATATTGAGGAATAAAATTGCATATACAGCTGTATATAACTGCGAGGTAGATGTCTAACCACATGGTGCATGTTATTTACAAATAAAGAACATTGAAAGAAGTAGTAGCTGTATATATTTACACGGTCGGCATAACCTTTGTTCGTGGAACATGTAGATGTATATTTAGATGAGTGAAATGTCTTTGACATGGTATTTATAATATTGAGAGATTCAATGCTCAAGTAACTGTATATAATTGCTTCTGATACGCAGTATTTTGATACATACTATTTACATTTTTCATTCGGTCCAGTCCTATTAACTTAGTACTGTATCAAAACATGCATGTTGTATATTGTTTAAGTAAAATATGTTTAAATAAAACAGGAATTTATTATAGCCTAGCAATAATGATAATGATTTATATATACAACAACACTACCTGATTCGTCTAGTTTTCCATCGCAAACTAAACTCTGTATTTCATAACAAAATAATCGGACGTTTCACGGGCATAATTTAGTACTTACGTGCAAGATATAGAGGATCTTACATGAGTACTCATTCATTATTGAATTTATTAAACGAGTTAGCAAAATGATATAATGCGAGGCTCTTGCCGAGCATTATATCATTTTGGCTAACGAGTTTATAATAAATTCAATAAGCCGAGCATTATATCATTTTTGCTAACGAGTTTAATAAATTCAATAATGAATGAGAACATATATTAGATTTTATTTATTACATAACTTATAACGTCACATTACGTCAGAAAACGTACATTAACGTGACGTCCATGACGTCATTAGCGTTATGTTATACCACTAGGGGAATATCGAAAATATTGAATGTTGTTATTACACTCCCACACCGCATGTTATGTGATAAATGCACTTAATGATTGGATGGACACAGCTATTTCTTCCAGATCACCCACAGTCACTACAAATTAACTATATGTATGTGTTTGTCACAGGGTGTACGTTGAACTAAGCGACAAACAAGCATTTTCCGTCGTCTGTCTAATATTATCACCGTTTTACTGGTAAGCGTAACAATTTACCATTGACGTAGTAAAAAGACACTGGACTACTTATGGTTTGGCTTTTATTAATCATTGTGAAAGATCATCTTATAATCGTAACTTCTTTATAACGATTAGTTACACTGTATCCGCTTTGAGTTAAATAACACGCGTTCCATAAAACGGGCTTCAAGATACATAATTGGCATCAAAATTTCGGAAATGTATATATTGATCCGATTGTAGCGCATGAAGGCGCTGATACATGTATAAGCATCATCTGTATTGTAATAAAACATAATTATTTTAAAGTCTGAATATGTTTATTTTCACCCTTAACGGAGTTAAAATAGACTTTTTGTCATGTGCTTGTGTGTTATATTACCTTCTAGATTGCATTTCAAGTCAAGTCATATAATGTTACATTTCTACTCCCTTGTATAAGACACGATATGCAATATTAAAATATATTACATGGTTAAATTATCACTCACATTCAAAGCATTAAAAGGAAGTAATACATTGAAAAAGTACAAGAGCATAAATTATATGAACATGATTAAAAGATATTAAGATAAGAGATCACCATATTGTCAACATCACATCACCAGACATAGATCACTGAAAATAGCAAGCACATGCATAAAACAAGCGAAGAGGCTCAGCAAAACCAACACATGCAAACGCAATTTGCAGACGCAAAACGTGATCACCATATGTAACCATGTGTTAATTGAAAACACTAATTTCAATAAGTTCAACTGTTGGATAAAAATATATGCAGACTTTTAAACCAGTGTTTACATTAGAACAGTCATGGCTATTGACGATTGCTTTCCGTTGAGCTTCGTATAACGCATAATTGATGTCAACATGTCTGACCAATGACTTAGAGTGGAGTGAAAAACGAAAACTTAAATTGTAAGTAACGGTGTCAGGGATAAAAAAAATAGGTATACAAATGGTATACAGTTCAAAGAAATGCAGAATTAACTTTTACTTGCAATAATTCACGTATCGTGAGTGGAGGTCAATTTGAACGATGTCGGGAGATCCCGATGCAGATACAGAACTCGTTTACCCTTATCCCACCCATCCACACAATTTCTCAAATCAAACACAACGTATATAGGCCTCCTGAGCTACTGTGACAGGGACTAGGAGGTTCGAGAGCAATTCGTATACTTTGCCCTTATGTGCACGCGTGTGATATAGGTGAAATTCTAGTATCTCAAATTAAAACTTTTCCCTTTTATTCTTTAACAAATGGTACTTATAAAAAATAATAAAACAGGGAATTAGCCCATAGAAATCGATCCATCTTCTAGAGCAAGCATTGGCATGGTCTTTGAACATAAATTATATAGAATTATCTCCCTTAGTAGTAATTACTCCATTTGCCATAAAGAAATTCTATTAAACGGACAATAAACGAATTCTCTAATCAAAGCAAACTATTTTAATTGATACCTTGGTATCAAGACAACCGACAACACCCACGAACAACAAGGTATGGACTCATTGTTTAAATGACTTACTTTTCATAATAGAGTTTTGTGTTTTGTATCGCATTTATGAATATTCAGTAGGTAGAATAATTTCGGTTGAGTCCATCCTGTAAACGGATAACTCGTTTCAGTTGAGTTTACGAAATTAATGAGAATAATGGAGCTCATAGAAACAACTCCTTCTTTCAGTTGCCATAAACTATTTAATTGTGTGTGCATCAGCCTAGAAATATCCACAATTTTAAAGTTAAGGATAATTATTGGGCGGCAATCTTTCAAAAAAACAACTAAAATGGATGGGATATTGTTAACACGGTCGGAAAACAAGAATTATGACGTACAAGGGGGATTCAATATGTAATGTCCATATGAATATTAATTACAAGCAACACATATTTTTAAGTGATTTTTTATTTCATGCCTTCAAAGTAATCTCCACGAGCAGCAATACATAACTTCAGTCGTTCAATCCACTTCCGGAAAGCCCAAGCGTAGTCCTCTTTGGGTATACCTGCCAGACACTGAAATACCGCTGAGCCGACTGCCTTACGTGATGCATAACGCCGCCCAGAGAGGTGCCTCTTCAGTCTGGGAAAGAGAAACAAGTCGCAGGGAGCAAGGTCTGGGGAATACGGTGGATGGGGGACCACTGTCACTTTCTCCTTACTGAGAAATGTTGTTACTACAGCGGACTTGTGGGCTGGCGCATTGTCGTGTAAGAGACGCACACCTTTCATTCCGGTCGCAGGACGGCGTTTTAAATAGTGTTTCTTGACCTTTTGCAAAACGTTCTGCTTATAGAATGCTCCAGTAACAGTCCGCCGTACGTCTTGGAACAGGCACTTGTACTACAGGTCCTTGGTTGTTGAAGAAAATTGCGTACATCACCTTCTTTTATTATAACACTCATTGTTCTTTTGACAATTGAAGGTCTACGTGTATGTTTAGTAGCCCATATTTTATTGTCGATCTTACGATGGGGCTCGAAAAAATGTACCCACGTTTCGTCACCTGTCACAACATCTGCAAAACGCCGACTGTCATACTTCGGGTACATTTTCAAAAGTTTACGGGCTGTTTTCAGACGTTGTTGCTTTTGCTCGTCCGTTAGCAAATGTGGGATCCAGCGCACTGTAATCCTTCTTACTTTCAATACCTTTTTCAGAATGAAAAAAGCCGACCCCGTTGAAATGCTCACAATGCGAGCTATGTCCTTAGTGGTATATCTTGCATCTTTGCGCAGTAATTCCTTGACCTTTTCAATGTTTTTAGAGGTCATTATAGAACGTTTTCTGCCTGGCTTTGGGTCATCTTTAACATGCTATTGCCCGCTTTTGAATTTCTTAATCCACCTATCAACAGTCCTATACGAGACTTCATTATGTCCATAAACAGTGCATATTTCATTACATACGGCACGTGCTTTAAAACCAAGTCCATAGCGCACTTTGATATAGCTCCTTATTTGGTCACTATTTGAAGCTCTTTTTCCTACCATTTCTAATGTATATGACTGGGTGTTTTCAACTGCATTGAATATTGACTTCTAGTCATCGGACCAATAAGAATTTGGTATCATGGTATTGGTTATGCATTGAACCATGCAATCATTTAGACTGCACGAGTTTCACGATGATATTAACAAAGAAATAGATGGATGGACATTACATATTGAATCCCCCTCGTAAGCATTTATATATAAATGTTAGTTTACAAGGCAATTGGCAGCCAGTGCGGATAAACATATTCTGGAAAACAAGGATAACTTTTTTGTTTGTTGATGTATGAATCTGTGAGTACTACCATCATATGCGCATTAAAATGCTGTTTTTGGACATACGTCTACTTTATCTCAAGGTTCAATGGTTATTAAGGGCATTCTGGAAGTTTATTTTAATTTGGCATTGATATAAATCACGAATGCCAAATATTGTTTACAAAACATAGATTTTTACTCGTTGCATGAGAAAAACACATGTAGACCTATTGTAAACCCTGTTTGTGATTGTGACGTCATATGCGTTAATCCTTATTGACATTGCCGTTCATTTATGTCGTTTTGCATGTTTTGGGGTTTACTGTGTTCTGTGAAAGCTGCATCTCCTGTTCGACTTTTATACTTATGTTTACGTGTGTTGAAAATGACGAAAAATACCATAAAGACAAAATAAACAAAAGTATGTATACCAGTTCTTCCATCCTTTCGTCGGTCCGTGCGTCTTTTTTTCATTTCTTAATATCTTCTTCTTACTAAGTATTTTCACAAAATCACTTTCGACGAAATATAGGTCACGTCCGGTCTTTGTTACGACATGCGTATCTTGCATTTTTCTCTTAGACTTTCGCCAAACTTCGTTGGAATGTTCCTAACATACATCTGACGCCATGTGCACAATTTCAGGTCGCTATGACCTACGTTCGACGAAATATAGGTCACGTCCGGTCTCCGCTACGACATGCATCCCACACTGTTGATTACATTCATTTTCCTTAGGATTGACACTGTTGCTGGTCAAATAAAACATATACCTTTATAACTGGGATCGACATGTTGGCCGTGGCCTTCTAGTGATTAAATGCAATTAATTCATTTGGGAATTATTTAATGGATAATAGATGGGATGAGGTAAACATAGAATGATTACAATTTTAAATGACTTTAGTAAAGCTCTCATGTGGATTGTGATGTCCTCTACACTGTTATCGTATAACTTGATCTCAACAATAGAGTGATGATCGTACGTGTACATACATTACAAATACAGCCTGACCTTATTTGCCTGTTCTAGTAAAATAATAATGTAACCGTAGAACATATCAGTATATTTCCTCATGTTTAAATAGCCAAGGTGTTTCCTAAGTTTGGTCAGTTGTTATACTTATTCAAATGCCGAGTAACCTTAATTCAGCCGGTCGACATAAACACTTAAGTCGATCGCCTTTTGTGTCTCGTTTACGTTGGCAACTGGCAACTGAATGTGAAATTATTTTTCTTCCAGGTGGGGGTAATTACCGAAGTTAAAAGGATCAACGGTTTACGATACACTTATAAAACGGAGCAAAAAGAGCAACACTTATTCCCGAGAAACCAGACGCTTTCCAAGAGGATGAAACTATATAAATAAGGTGGATTACACTGCCATACATTGTGGTGAATTAAAGTATAAGGTCAACACTTCGTGCATACTACTTGTCTTTATTAATGGAAATTCAACTGACATTACAATAGCAAAAGAGATACGTAGTCTGGTGAGTTTTATTGTAACAGGACTATATATACAAGTTACGGTACAAACAAGGCAAGAGCAGTATATGTGTACGTAGTGGCCTACTGCAGTAAAGAATGAAGTGGTTTACACGCCTACAGTAGTAAAAATCATGTAATGATTCAGACAATATAAAGACAGCCATGGTCAGAGTACTGTTGGCAATACATTATACACACTGACGAGAAACAGTTCGTGTGAAGAGTACGACATGTCATGCCCAAAGGCATTTACGTGTACAGAATGTGAAAAGGTATTCGCACGACGCACCCATGTCGAATATCACATGCGTATACACACGGGAGAGAAGCCGTTTACGTGTTCTGTATGTAACAAGTCATTCGCAGTTAAACATAACCTAAGTAAACACATGTTAATACACACTGGCGAGAAGCCGTTTACATGTACAGTATGTGACAAATCATTCACACAAATAGTAAATCTCAATAGACACATGTTAATACACACAGGAGAAAAGCCGTATACATGTACAAAATGTGATAAATCATTCAAACAACTGGATAGTCTTAGTAGTCACGTGTTAATACACACTGGCGAGAAGCCTTATCTATGTACAGAATGTGGTAAATCATTCACACAACTAGGACATCTGAATGGGCACATGTTAATACACACTGGCGAGAAGCCGTGTACATGTACAGTGTGTGAAAAATCATTCACACAGCTAGGAAGTCTCAATAGACACATGTTAATACACACTGGCGAGAAGCCGTATACTTGTACAGAATGTGATAAATCATTCGTACAACTAGGAAACCTCAATAAACACATGTTAATACACACAGGAGAGTAGCCGCATACATGTACAGTTTGTGATAAATCATTCACACAGCTAGGAAGTCTCAATCGCCATATGTTAATACACACTGGCGAGAAGCCGCATACATATAGCTAATGTGATACATCATTCACACAACTAGAGTGTATCAATAGTCAAATGATAATGATGAGGTTTACTTGCCGTATACATGTACTTGATGTGATAAATCATTCAAACGACTGCATAGTCTCAATATTCACATGTTAATAGACACTACAAAGAAGCTGCATACATGCACAGACTTTGATTAATCATTCACACAACTAGGACATCTCAACAGGCGTATGTTAATACACACTGGCGAGAAGATGCATACATGTACAGTATTTGATAAATCATTCACACAACTAGGAAATCTCAATAAAGACATGTTAATACGCACAGGAGAGAAGTCGCATACATTTAGAGAATGTGATAAATCGTCCACACAACTAGGACATCTCAAAAGTACATGTTACTACACACTGGTGAGAAGCCGCACACAAGCGAGAAGCCGCTTACATGCACAGAATGTGTAAATCATTCACACGTCTAGAACATCTCTGTAATCACATGTTAATATACATCGGCAAAGCCGCATACATGTAAAGAATGTGATAAATCATTCACATAACTAGGACATCTTAATAGTTACATGCTACTCCACACTACAGAGAAGCCATATGTATGTGTACAGTATGTGACAAGGCATTCAATAATCGGGAGAGTCTCAATAATCACATGTTAATACACACTGGAAAAAAGCCGCATACATGTACAATATGTGATAAATCATTCACAGAACTAGGACATCTGAATAAACACTTGTTAATACATACAGGAGAGAAGCCGTATACATGTAAGATATGTAACAAGAAATTCAGACATCGAGTAAGTTTCAATAGCCACATGTTAAAACACACTGAAGAGAATCCGTGTTTTTGTACAGTATGTTCAAAGGCATTCATTTATCGATCGAGAATGTCTCAGTCGTCACATGTTAATACATACTGTCTGAAAGCCATATACTTGTACATTAGGTAAAAGGCATTCATACAGGGAGGAAGTCTCCATACAAATATAATTTTACGTACGCACTAAAAGCTACACGTGTCAGATGTGTATACACGTGGTGTCCAGCATATCAATCACATGCGTATTCACATCGTCGAGAAGTTATTCAAGTGGAGGGAGTGTGGCATGCCATTTATACACTCCAAAAAACAGACGGTAGTTAATACTAGTGAAATGTTCTTAACGTGTATCGAATGTGAACCATCCTGAGATCGACCGGTGCATCGCAAATGCCTGGTTTGAAGCTGCTAGAAGCCGGGATCATACTATGAAAACAGAAACAAGTGAAATATGGCTGCTATTAGCGGAGCACTGCATTGTCTATAGTCATTAGAGATATATTAAATGCGATTTCGAATACATCTGTGTGTTTTAATTGAAACGTGGTACAACTTCTTTTTTCACTGACATATTAAATCACACGGTTTGTTATTCAAACAATGCTATTCTAAGCAAAATATTTTGTTGTCTGCTATAAACTAAATATTTAGCAACTGTTTTATTAGACAACCACAGCACAGAAAAGATGAGACAGATAGTCTCATAGAATAATGACATTTGGAAGTACAAAAGTGTACAGATAACAAATGATCGTAGTTGATAATCACTATTGAAATGTATATTGTTGTAGATAAATTACTATTGAAGTGCATATTGTTGTAGATAAATTACTATTGACGTAGATGTGGTTGGTTGTATTTAAGTCATTATTGAAGTACATGCAGTTGTATATAAACAAAGACGTATTAATAAACAGATAGGAAACTTCCTATAACAGATAGGAAACTTCCTAGTAGCAACAATATCACGTGGCATCTTAACTTTTCCTTCTATCTCCTCTCTCATTTATTCATTGATTTTGATTAAAATTCATTCAAGAGATTCATAATGAATATCAAAATGGGATTAAAATACATCTTTTTCATTTTCAACATAAGAAGCTGTATCAGAATATGTTAGAAGATAAAAAAAAATCATCATTTTTGGCTTTTCTCTTAAAATCAAGTTTTGAGATAGTAAAAGTTTCCGTTGAACTCTTTTTTGTTTAAAATAGTAGAGTAAGGTAAAAGCCATCATTAGAAGGATAATTAAATTTGTGATGGGTTTTGGCATAACTGAAACATGTATCTCTAAAACTCTTTAAGGTACAAGTTTACAGTTGGGCAATATTTTCTGACATTTTCCCACTGTCCCACGTGAAATTCATGTAAATGTTGCAGTGTCCAATCTGTTTGGTATTAGGTCTGTGATATAAATCACTATTGACGTACATATGATTATCACTATTGAAGTGCATGTGGTTGTGTACAAGTAACTATTGACGTATGTATTGTTGTATATAAATCACTATTAAAGTGCATATGGTTGCATACAAGTAACTATTGACGTATGTATTGTTGTATATAAATCACTATTAAAGTGCATATGGTTGCATACAAGTAACTGTTGACGTATGTATTGTTGTATATAAATCACTATTAAAGTGCATATGGTTGCATACAAGTAACTATTGACGTACGTATTGTTGTATATACATCACTGTTGAAGTGCATATTGTTGTAGATAAATCACTATTGAAGTAGATTGGGTTGCGGATCAGTCACTATTGAAGTGCATATTGTTGTAGATAAATCACTATTGAAGTAGATTGGGCTGCGGATCAGTCACTAGTGAAGTGCATATGATTGTAGATAAATCACTATTGAAGTAGATTGGGTTGCGGATCAGTCACTACTGAAGTGCATATGGTTGTAGATAAAGCACTATCGAAGTAAATAGTGTTGTAGATAAATCACAACTGAAGTACATATTGCTATAGATAAATCACAATTGAAGTATATATTTCTGTAGATAAATCACTTTTGAAGAACATATAGAGGATCTTAAACGAGTTCCCATTTCATATAAGATTTATGAAACGAGTTCTGAATTATTTTAATTTAACAAGATTTTTGGCGAGTTAAAATTAAAAATAATTCATAACGAGTTTAATAAATCTCAGTATGGAATGGGAACGAGTTGAAGATCCTTTTTATCGCATAACATTGCAATCAAATTAGTTAAAATCAATTCAGATGGACATAGAAGCCCAACGACGTCAGACACACTTTAGCGCCAAAACGTCATAAAATATGTGACGTCATAACGTCGCGTCTCACACATAACGTTGCTTATAAAAGAGTTTGTGTTTTACCTCTTTACAAAATAGCAGTTTACGCCAACTTTTTAACAAACCAACAACAATGTTTTGTATATGGTGCATTAATTTTTATAAGCTGTCACAAATAATAAATTTATGACTCAGATATGGGTGAATTTGTAATAAATAAAATAGTTTCAGTTAATAAACTTGCGTAGTGTTACAGGTTTAACTCAACCAATCAAAATTGTTCCAGGTTGTATTACACGTGTGTCATACAATAGAATATTAAATGGGTGTTCGACACTGCTAACAAGGGACGTTATGTGATAAATGGTTGTCATAGGTACTGAAATACATTTTTAGATATAAATACCTTTCGTTTGTCGGCGATAAGTCACTATTGAAGTACAATCACGGTAGAAATAGGTTGTGGTTATCGGAGATAATTCACAATCGAAACACACATTTTTTACTTTAGTTTCAATCACAATTACGAAACTACTGAACTATTAAGAATCAATAATGCACCAGTAGCTGTATGCAACAGCGAGTGAGATGTCGAACAATAGGCTGGCTGTTATTTACATACTGAGAAATATAAATGCACATGTAGCTGTATATAGCTACACGTGATATGTCGAACCACATGTTTCATATTAGGCATATATCGAGTGGAAAAAATGCATATGCAGCTGTATATAACTGTGAATGAGCTGTCGAACCACTTTTTTATATTTGTTTTATTTTTTTAGAGTGGGGCTCCGGGTGTCTGACCACAGTTGCGGTTTCAGACTCGTGATAGTGACATGCCCAGTTAGTACACAAGCCATGTATTTTTTCTCATCCCCGCTGTTTTGCTGTTTGTGTGTTTCGCTAGCCATGAATTGTTCATATTATATCTTAGTCGTAAACTGTGTACTTGACAGTCTAACTAATTGCTGATATATAATTAGTCAGTTGCTATATAGAATATATATAGTATACAGTAGTGTGAGTTTATTGATACGTTAATTTGTATAAACGTATCTTGTGTAATATTGATAATACTATGAGTAATACACACGCCCTCTATAGTACTGTTTAAAAAAACAACAAGCAACATAACTAGAGGTATGTAAGAGACATGTGTACTATGTGTCGTGTATGATTTTCACTCGGGAAGACAATATCCCGATTTGCACTAGCACTTTCGACCTACAAAGGTCTCCTTCAGTTGCTGGTAGCGCGTAAAACCCAACTCAATTCAATCAGTTGCAATGAAATGTTAGATTATTTGTATTATCAATGACAATGTGTTTATTGTTTTAGTACGTTGTGAAGGAGAATCCCTTATTTGAATAGGTCAAAATATATAGGGACAGTCTAGTATCACATTTGGGCACTCGCTGTGATACTAGTTTTATAGGGATATCACCTATTCTCGGCAGTTATAACGGTATATTCAGTAACCTGCCAAGTTTTCAGAAGAGCTTTAGCAGTGAGATATACTCTTCAGGATCTATTTCGTAACAGCATATAACTAAGAGTATATGTCTAATATATGTAGCGTGCACGACCGTTTGTTGCACTGTAAGTTTATGCACTGACATGCAGATCGATATCCTGTTCTGAGGGGTTACTATGTCTAATAGTACGTATCTCGAAATCCTCAGCCAGCGATTTACGTTAGTAAAGTAAGACAATCTGTGTGGGTCATATATATTATCTCGTTTGGTGTCTCCACATTATAACAAGAAGTAGTGTAATATCTATATACATGCATAGATAAAAAGGCACTTTCTGATTGAAAAGCGATTCTGACTCCAAGTACGATAAGAATGGGTTAATACCATCAGTCGTAATATCTACTACAATATATGTATTTAGGTCCATTAAGTGTATATTTAAAAGAGTACCCTTAAGGTTACTCTCCGGAATAATGCCGGATAGTTTTGCTTGCGAACCACATGTTCATGCTAGGCACATATTGAGGAATAAAAAATGCATATTCAGCTGTATATTACTGCGAGTGTGATAACGAACCATATGTTTCATGTTATGTACATATTATGTTACATGTTATTTACATATTGAGGAATATAAATGGATATGCAGCTGTATATAACTGCGAGTGAGATGTCGAACCATATGGTTATTTACATACTGTAAGGGCCATGGGCCTCGCCCCAAGCATATTTGTCTGAATCAAATGTGTATCAAAAGGACTGATTATTAAATGAATAGTGATAGATGAAACGTCATAGTGACCGTACTCTAAATTCCAATATCAGGTAGTACGGATATAGTCACGCCCCTTTAGTTACCCTAAATTAAACGATTGAATGCTCTGCAGTCATCAAAGGAAATGTCACCGACCATGCTGCAATCACTGTTATTCTGTATTTACTTTTTAATTATTAATTATTTCCACTGCATATTCCTGCAAAACTTTCATGGAGACCGCCAGATTGTAATTGTCCGTTCAGTGGAGTTTCGGTTCAATTCATTAAAAATTTTGCTTGTACAATGATACGCTAATTTAATGCTACATACTATTCTCCCAATAAAGGAGTAGTATTTCATTGTAAATGTAACAAAATGGCGTCGTTAAATCAAAATACTGGCATCCCGTATAATGTTGAATGTTGTATTATTGCTGACACTTGCACATATTCCATGTTATGAACACCTTCAGACATAATTTTAGAACTTAATTATTGTGTATTTGTTAAACGTTTTTTTGCTATTATGTATTATAAATGTGATTTTGATCGCATTGCATCCTTACGTAATTGCTCTGATAAATGTCTTTTCCTTGGTTAATGGTAATCCTGACGAGCAGTGATTGGTTGAATATCCTGTTTTCAGGAACAACCACTATAAATACTGAACTGACATGGAGTATCATGAGTTGCAGTAGCTGCAAATTCAAAACAGTCAAAACGTACATCTGTCAAATAAACACAAAAACAATCCAAACGCTTTAAAGGTATTAACTATATAGATATTTAGGACTTTCATTAAGCAGATAACTCATTAGTTTCTCGCAATGACAGCTAATAAACAGTTTAAGCAGTTAATAAGATATATTTACAATATATAGTACAAATGTCCTATTGCCTGCCACTGCCATCCTGACAGATAAAATTTAAGGGATAAATCATGGAACTGTTTCCTTTAATAGACTCCAAAGCTCCACTCTCATACTCTTTTAGAATAGGCTTAGTGGCTGTGAGCTAATAAATCAGTATATGGAACACTACGTTTCTTCTTAAAATTCCAACTCAAATCATTTAGATAAGTGACACAACTAACTCACTGAGTCACAGAGCTTACGATATTGCGGAATATAAATGCACATATAGCTATATAGTATATAAACTGAGTGAGATGCCGAACCACATGCATGTTATACTATTTACATTATACTAAGAAGAAAACAGGCTTATTTATCGTTCGAACATTACTGATCGATATCAATAATTAATTTGTTTTTGACGTCCAAATTTGTCGTAGATATATTTATTTCATTAATTTCCCTTATCAATGAATGAAATCAATATAACTGATTTTTTGTTTGTTTGAGATGTCCCCTAAGTTTGTCGATGAAATATTCACTCCTTGCATATATATTCGATATTTACGTGTGCAAACATATTCGTGGATATTTTCGCTCGTGGCGGACATATTTGATATGTACGGGTGGCCCATTTGTATAAAACATATCACCAAGAGACTTACAACGTGGGTTGGTTGCGTAGTAATTAATAAAAAGAAAGATTTACTTGAGAAGGACTTAAAGTGAGAAGAAAAAGTGAATACAGTGGAATAGGAAAAGCGGAAGGAAGTCACGTAAGTTCGCCATCCTGATTAACAAATATCCATTACCTATTTATATAACTACAGAGAAACCCAGAGCAGGCTATTAACCTTGTTCAACGCAGTTTGATATCATGGTCAGCAACATGTTTGGCGTACTCCAGTAGTTAACATGGTACTTGAAATTATCTCGAATTATCTCCCTTAGTAGTAATTTCTCCATTTACCATAAAGGAAATCTATAAAACGGCCAATAAACGAATCGAATCAAAGCAACATATTTACATTTACAACCAGGTATCAAGGCAACTGACAATACCACGAAAAACAATGTATGGACATATTGTTTAATAACTTATTGTTAACAATATAGAGTTTTTATTTTTTGATTTGCATTGCATTTATTAGCATGATCGAATCAATGGCTTTGCTGTCACCACCCTAATGATTTTCAAAATTTTCACAGACCATTCATTGAATCAGGGAGTAAGTATACAAAGGAATATTAAGAAATGTAGAATGTGATTTTATAAACATTACGTGTATTTATTTTACTATTTATTGTCACTTCTACCTAGATTGGTATGTTCAAAAGTATATGTAAAACTACTTGTACTTAGACATGCATAATTAGTTCTGTAACTTTGCAAATTCCCTATATAATTCAATGTGATTTACAAAGACTTATTGGGTGGATTTAAAAAACATGCGACTTGTAAACATCGTTAAACTAGACATTTACATGTGCTTTAATAGTATACGATAACAGTTTCAATTGTTTTTAATTAATTTAGGTCTTTATAATGAAATACTTCATGAAAAGTCACATTCTTGATAACTATTGCTTAAACCCAACTATGAATTTCGAAGCGATTTTATATAAACCAAAAGAGTGTACAACTGCAAGTAATAAACAAGAGGTCAAAGGGCCTTGACTCGGCCTCGCCTCAAAGTGCTTGCATGTTCAAGAAACAATTACAACAGCAATTTCCTAATAAAACTCTATGTAAAACTGTGACTGGGGTCAAGTTTTATCCCAGTATCACCATTTGAACGAAGTAGTTAAAGAACATAATCTTATACTAGAAGCAAAATAGTAGACACTTAGATCATGTAGATTCGGAAGTTTTTAAAGGCTTTTCTTTAATGACTTTACTCACAGGGCAGAACAAAACTTGAGACAAGGGTCGCCATAGAACCTTAAGCTTATGATACATGCACAATATTAAACGGTTAGCTGTAATAGTTACAGAAAATTTGTTTTTTTTAAAAATTGTTTATATATAACGCCATGTAAATATGTGACCCTGGGGTGTGGTCAAATACCCCAGGGTCACTATTTTAGCAAAGGTAGAGGTCTATAAGCTCAATATACTATTATGTAAAATATTAAACATCTAGATCTTGTAGTCCCAGAACAGGTTTGTTTTTAAAAGAGTGTCCTATATAACTCTATGTAAAAAGGTGGTCCCTTGGGTGAGGTCAAATATGACACCAGGGTCACCATTTTATTTTTTCTTGTAGTGGGCCATAAGCTTATGCCATATTCAAAATATTAGACATCTAGCACATAAGGTTTCAGAGAAAACGATTTATTTTAAAGAAACCTGATTTTTGTTTAAAAGGGGTAGATAACTCTTATAACATGCAACAGCCACCCTGTTGGCACTGCTATCATGGATTTGTTCTTTCTCTACAAATTGAATGTACTCCCTAAAATGTAAGAATTTGACACCTGAGATGATCTGGCTCATGGTCTAATTTTAATGGTCTCTATGTTACAGTAACATTAAGTTACAGCAACACACATGTCCTGTTCAAATCAATTTCCTTTATGGTTTAACTGATGATGGAATATCTGACGCCCATCTTGGCGATTGTAGCAGGAACCACGTTGAACTGTTTTGATAGGTATTTGGTGTTAGAGACTTTCCTTTTGAAGCTTACATTTTGATTTCCATGATATATGTCGTTGTGGTGTACGATACTTTCAAATGTTTCTGTTTCTTAGTGCAGTAATGACATCGAAAGTTTGACAGTCCTGGTGGGAAAAGAAATAAAAAAGTGTAAAGTTGCATACACCCGAAATATAGTAAAATAGTACATGGCTGCTTTTTCTAAATAATGAACACTACTATGAGAAAATAAGAAAAAGTACAGTTTAAAAATCCCCAAAACCATCGAAAAACTAACGATTATAGTAAACAGCATCGATAAACTAGCGCATAACTTCAACAAACCAGGGCATTTACATCTACAAACTTGTCTAGATTTCAGTGAAATGAACATTTGAGACAAATATAAATATTATTTCGGTACATACTACTACAGTATATCATTCACGAAACTAGTTTAAAGAATACAGCATTTAGACAAAGTTATTTACAAGAAATGACATAACATCACATACCGTAAATTGTTCGCCAATACAGACGTTCACGATTGAGCATGGAATTTCATTCATACTGACGCAATGTCATCGTGTGTTCAACTCCTCCCCATTAATCGCTAAATGTAAACAAGAGTGTGAATATATAATGAGTAGTTGTCACTCTCGTCACCGATTCGTCGACCCATTGTTGCCGCAGTTGCAAGCGATCTTTACACACAAATATGTGTAGTCTACATCATTGTTTTTTGTAAACTCGGGAGATGTGAAAATGATGATCGGCCACTAAATATAAATCATTTTGCTAATTTGTCGTGAACCATCAAACATCGTTCACTGCGCTAAATATTGCGTTATTTTCATTGCAAGACTGCGTGAGACCTTTCATACACATTCTAAAAACAATGATGTAGATTTCCAACTCTACCTAAAAATGAAAATGGTCATATCCATATATTGTCTTGTGAACGGACATTCTAAAAAACAACTATGGATATGCCCATTTTCATTTTTAGGTAGAGTTGGAAATTGTGTATCAATTGGATAAAGGCCTACGTGACAAGTAGCAGGTGTTGAATTTCCCCCGAGCGTACTCAATTGAATGGTTTTATAAATTGGTTGTTTAGATTATGTTTACCATCTTTGTGTTTTGTTTTACATTATGCTTTGTCAAGTTTTGTGCAATTAGATTTCCGTGTGTCCCTTTAATTCAGCTTCTGACTGTGTACTCACTATTCAATACACAGTACACGCGCAGATAGCAACGCACCTAGCAACAGAGTGGAAATTTACCTCGCTTGATTGCGAGTGTTTGTATTATTTTATTTGGATTATTAAATTGTTTTAAATGTTTTCTAAACAGGTGCATGTACACACTGAACATGTTGTTGTTGTTAATTAAATGAACTAAATTTATTATGTGTGCACACATGAAGATAAAACTGCAAATTGCCGATCTGCAGAGTTTTCAGTCATTTAGAAAATCATCCGCGATGGATTAGCCTTGGGTATTAATTACCGCGCGAAGGCAACTTTTCGTCAGCTTTCTCGAACATTTGCGATTGCCGCGGATCGCGACGGACCGCGATGGAACTCAGGTAATTCTGTGGGGAAATCCGCGATGATCAAATATTTACGTCCGCGCAGTTCCGCGTTGGACCCTCAGTGTTTTGTTATGATATTGATTTTGGTCACGTGAGACTTGTAAGCGGGACGATTGGGAGATGTCAACTATTTTCAATTCACTGAGTACTTCCATTTTATTGGACGGCGTCATCGGTTGTTTACATGTCTGATGTGTCAAACATCCATTGACACAAGCGATGTATTTCCATGCTCAATCGGGAATGGCTGTACTAATTTAATAACTGGAATAAACATTTAAATCATATAGCAACATGTCGTCAAAGTTATCAGAGTTAAAAGCAGTGAAGAAAATGTAACACCTTTTGAAAGAAATAAACTATTGTAAACATACTGCGTCTGTGTACATGTTCAATGCCAATTCAATCCCGTGATGCAACTGAACCCGTCTAAGATATCCACAAACGGGCAGTTTCAATAAAAATGGGTATTTTTTTTTAAAAGTTTAATAAAAACAGTATTGTGGCTTTTAGATAAACACTTCTGATGATGTGTCCTGATGTTACCGTGTTTGCTGCAAACTTTTAAAAACACAAATTGTCAAATAAAAAAAATGCATAATTTTGTCCCTAAAAATGTCAGGAGTGTAAGAATTTAGTGTGACATTTAGGACAAACATACAAATTCAACATGATGGTGAACAACATGTGGAAGAAAAATGTGATACAAGTTTTTGCATAATAAACTTTATCGTTATGGTTGTTTACTAGTCTGAAAATAAAATCATTATATATTAATTTACTTTCTCAGATTGATTCTTAAAAAGAGGTATGTCACGAAAATAAAAACTATAAAACAGTTATAATTCCTAAAAAGAACTACTTTATAAACTTAACTTGCAGATTGTAAAGCCTACCGAAATGATTTTCAGTTAATGGTATTGGACTCCTCCTTATATATTGTTGTTTGGCCCTGATTCATCAATTTGTAGAGATATGACGGGCAATATTATATATTAACCTTAAAATTATAAATTAAGGAGTGTAAGACTTGAAATAAACACATCACACTTTCTATACTTCAGAGAAGGAAGAAACATGTTTTAATTTTTTTCAGTGATACATTGTATGCGCCGTGTGTCGATGTCATGAATGTAAATACATACATATATATATCATGGCATTTGTTGACACAATTAGTACGGAGTGTAAGATTGTTTTTATCAATGCTAGTACTACTATTTTTTCTTCTTAATATGCAGAGTATAAATTGGTATGTTTATTACTTATTAAATTTGTTTTAAAAGATAAAAACATGTTTTTAATTTGTTTAAATATGTATTTAGATACTATTTAACCAAATAGTATTGTTTAATACATGTATGTGTAGTATGTGCAACAAAGTATTTATTCATTTTAAGTGAATTAGTGCAAGTTTGGTATCAAAAACTTAAAAAAAAGAAGATAAATCGGTGACATTTAATAAAAAGTAATAAAAACTCTCATTTTTGCTTATTTTTGAAGAATGCCTGCTATTTTCTAAACAAGAAGTAAATCTTACATTTCTTACATGAATTTCGTATTAAACAGAAAAAAATACCAAAATGTCTATTGTTACCACCTATGTCTGGATTTTAAAAGTGACACTTTTATATGTTGCAGTTAAGCAAATATAAATGTGTATTCTATGCATGAATTGGGGAGCATAATTATACATATAATACTCTGAAATAAATGATGGAAATTCATCTATTTAATAGGGTTCTCTGGGTACAAATATAGCAAGAACCAAATCAATTGATATCTGATTAACATGTGTGTATGAACAATAGTTGTGAGTATAATTTCATTTATACATGACTGTAATTTTGACTGTAAATGCAATAACTTTATAAATTTATTATTAAATGTAAGGAGTGTAATTTTTAGCAAATTATCGTTTTTCGCAGCTTGTCACAGTTGAATGTTTTAAAACAAAGAAAGTAGTATTAAAATTATTAACTACATCTTGAGTTGTTCAGTGCGTACTTCAATAAAGAGTCTGTTCTGATGACCACCAAAGAAACCAACACCAGTCCCAAAATGGAGGCCTCCATGATATGGAGATGACGCTTTTAACATTGATGACGCATTTGATAATTAGTTTTGTTAGTCAAGAGTTACCATATTCATTCACCTTAATTGGTCTTCGTCCAACCTTCATTCGGCAGGTCATATTTCCCGTACAAACAAAAAGAAAATGAAGACAAAAAGGCGACCTACCGGTACATGTTAGTCCGTTTCAGTTTGGGGTCACTGTCGTTATTATATATTGTTGGTTTGCTCTCAGCGACATAATGGCTCTTTTTCCTAACTGGAACTAACGTATATATAACTAATAACTATTCTCTACAAAGACCGGCGTCTTCCTCTGCCTGTGGTGCTCTTATTGGACATACTCAAACAGAAAATGTACTGCTTACCGAAACGTATATGGTGATATGTTTATATGGTGATGTGTTGGGCATAGTGTTCATGCTTCATCTTGTATCAGTCAACGATTTAACATTGTCTAGTATATAATCCAGCAAGAAATATCAATATCCAATTATATCTATACAGTGACGTGAATTTCAGGAATCTTTGTAGCAATGCGTGATCTTCTGACAATATCGTGTCGCCATATTTTTTAGAATTGGTCCGACATAATGAAGACGTGAATATAAAACCGAAACTGTTTCGGAATATCAATTTGAAAATGGATTTATATTATTTCAGACAGACACCACAAGATGACATTGCACACAATCGGAGTTACCGTTAAATACAGATGGATATAACTACAGAACAGCCGCCGTTTAAATGTGTAGTGTGCAGCACAATATTTACACAGTCGAGTAGTCTCAACAGACACATGCGCAGACATACAGGCGAGACACCGTATAAGTGTAGCGTGTGCAGCAAAGGATGTATCCAGCCAGACGGTCTCATAAGACACATGCGTATACATACTGGCGAGACACCATTTATGTGTAGTGTGTGCAACAAAGTATTTACCGAGTCCGGTTGTCTTAAAACTCACATGAGTGTGCACACGGGAGAGATACCATATACGTGTAGCATGTGCAGTAAAAAGTTCTCCCAGCCAAGTCATCTTAAAACACACATGCGAATACATACAGGCGAAACACCATATACGTGTAGCATATGTAACAAAGGATTTATCCAGTCAGGCAATCTTAACAAACATATGCGCATACATACAGGCGAGACACCATATACATGTAGCATGTGTAACAAAGGATTTATCCAGGCATACAATCTTAAAAGACACATGCGAATACATACAGGCGAGACACCATATGCGTGTAGCATATGCAGTGAAGTATTTACCCAGTCAGGAACTCTTAAAGCACACATTCGCATACATACAGGAGAGACACCATATAGGTGTAGCATATGCAGTAAAGTATTTACCCATTTAGGTAATCTTACAGCTCATATGCGGTTACATACGGGCGATAAACCATATACGTGTAGCGTGTGCAGTAAAAGATTTACAGAGTCAGGTAATCTTAAAAAACACATGCGCGTACATACTGGCGAGACGCCATACTCTTGTAGCTTGTGTAGTAAAAGATTTTCAGCGTCAGGCAGTCTTAAAACTCACATGGGCATACATACAGGGGAAACACCATAATGAAAAATGTAACTTGTGCAGTAAAGGAATAGTAATTTTACAGGCAGTCTTAAAGCTCACATACGCATACATACTGTGGAGACACCATATAAGTGTAACTTGTGCAGTAAAGGATTTACAGTGTCAGGCAGTTTTAAACCTCACATGCACCCGCCTACAAGGGATACATCATAAACGTGTAGCTTTTGCGGTAGTACATCTTAAAACACACTTTCTGATGCATACCAAAACAATAAATTATAGCTTGTGTAGCAAAGGATTGAAAACGTCAAACAGGCTTCAAATACACATGCATATATATACAAAGGAGACACCATATAAGTGTGCCTTGGACAGTTAAGGATTTTCAGAGTCAGGCAGTCTAAAAAAACACAAGCTCATACATACATGCGACACTCGCTTTAAGTGTAGGAAGTGCAGCAAAGCATTTAACCAGTCAATCAGTCTTATAAAAATACAAACGAGACAACACGTTATGGAGAAGCATGTGCGAAAACAGATAACCTTAAAACATCCTGATACATACAGGAGAGACACATTTTCAATATAGTGTGTGCAGTACAGGATTTTATGTATACCATTTTAGAAGCAGACAGTGCAGTAAAGAAGAAATCTTATAATACACATGGTTATTATACATGCAGGCGTAACACCATTTACGTTTAGTGTACATGCAGTAAAGGATTTAAACAAATAATTGATATTCACATTCACAGACATATACGAGATTGATAACTTCAACGTAGCATGTGCAGTCAAGTTATTTTATTCAGCATAACGTAACCATAGTTACAGGGTACTCTGTTCCAACACTACACATTGAGCATACATATAGAATAAACGTTTGAACGAATCGTTGAATTTAACACAATGAATGCACAAATACAATTGTGTGCACCTACAGGAACAGGAGTAGCTGCAGTTGGTGTAGAAATGGATATGTCGCGTAAAGTTATTTGTCTAATGTCAGATTTAAGAAACAGTTTTCCTATTATAACACTTCGAATTTAAAAACAATAAAAAAAAATATCTAAAACTTATAATATTTCCAGCGGGTTTATATATATTTTGGCATATATCTAAATATAAAATACTAGTTGGGCGTAGGCACGCGGCTTCGACGTTTTTTAAAGTTTTGATTGTCACAATAAAAATTGTTGCCTATCAATCAACATATCATATATCAACAAATAATATGTACAGCTTCATCTTGTGTTAAAGGTTGACATGTGTCAATCTGAAAGCAGTATACAACCACCATAATGTGTTTAGGTTCATGTTTAATGTGCATGTAAAAGACGCATTTCCGTACGATTAATTTATGGTTAATACCATAGTTTGGTCTTAAAATCTAGACTATTTGGCTAGTTTTGTTGTATACATGACTAATAGTAATTCATTTGATGCTTTAAAGATGAATGGCCATCCTTTTTTAGTGTTATCAATTAACAAATATAACTCTTAAACATCATATGAACATTTCTTGATAGTCGCGGAGAGAAACATATATTGAAAACCGCTACTAAGTTGTATGTAAAAAAGGTATTATTGGCATGACGTAGATATTACTTTTACCACTGCGTGACCGTACGGGGAAATGAGGTAAATCTGAATTGTAAAGCTGCGCAACTATTGCCAGATGGTTTAAAGATGAAAGGCCATCCTGTTTGTAGTATTATCAATTAACAAATTTAACTCTTAAACATCATATGAACATTTCTTGATAGTCTCGGAGAGAAACGTATATTGAAAACCGCTACTAAGTTGCACGTAAAAATAAGTATTATTTGCATGACGTAGATACTACTTTTAACACTGCGTGACCGTACGGGGAAATGAGGTAAATCTGAATTGTATAGCTGCACAACTATTGCCAGATGGATTAATTTACCTGTAGATTAATTTACCTTTTCAAAACTTTCTACGTCATCAAATAAAATCTTATTCTCGCTTTTCACAGCTATTGCAATGTGTGAATTGTAACTAGCTATTGTTGTGTATTGATTTCGATTTAAATAAACATGTTCATGAAACAAAACATGGTAGGAGAACTTTAAACCTCATATACATTTTTGTTCTTTGACATGTACAACTTTAAGCAGTATAAGTTTAAATTAATATTAATGATTCAGCACCATAACTCAACTTTTCAAACCGATTTGTTGTTGCCGGGGTAGAATACAACCACTGTAAATCCCGCTAGAGGCAGAGGGGTAGGATCCCACCCCCCATTTTGTCATTTTTTTTATCATTCTCATTCAAGGTTTTCTTCATGACACCGCATATGCAAATGTTGAAACGTGGCTCCATCGTAAATGGAGTGTCTACAATAGAATTTGCAGCAAAACTCTAGGTTCTAGGCCCATTCTCCATATTTTATCTAGATGTAATATAGGATGAGTCTGGCATGTTCATCTCTGTTCATCTCTGTGTTGGTGCGCCGTAAAACCCCAATTCAGTTCAATATTTTTATTCTTTTAATACATACATACAAAAACACTATACGGTTTGTGACAGTACTTATACACGAATGTAATCATTGAATAACACAAAACAGTTATATTAAAGTGTCGTTCTACATGTATGTATTCCAAGAAACCAGTTGCATTCAAAGGTCGAAACTAGAAAGTAACAGCAAAAAGACAAAAACAGCACGGAGAGAGAGACACACAGAGACAGAGAGACAGAGAGACAGAGAGAGACAGATAGAGCGTTCCGTTTGAATGTTATTTAATAATTTGTCAGCACTGTTTTGTTTTCTGTTTGTTTCAGTAAGCTGGTTTCGCTATAGTGTGTTGTTCTGTCGTCTGTTGTTAGATCCTGTTTCCATGTGTTTGATATGTTTTGAACAATTGTATCGTAGTTCAGGAATTCAGTATTATGTGTTATATATTGCTTTTAAATGTGCAAATGTATAAAATTCACTTATTCTATGGTAATAAACATGATAAAGTTGTTCAATATATTTAACACCCAAGCCATCCCATGTTTCGAAGTATATAGTATGTCATTAATGTTTTATGTACGAGTTATTCCATATTATCTGTTTTGCAATGTTGTTAGCTTTCGTTTTGAAGTTTACTATAGACCAGGATGTTATTATTTCTGACAGAAAAGCGGATCGTTTGATTATTTTGTTTGCATCTTTAATGTCCACATTGCTTTCAAATAGAATACCCCCACCATACTGATTAAGTTCTTTCATGTAAATATTCTTCCAATCACCGTGATTATCTGGAGTAGCAAGTCTTTTGACCCATCCTGATTTAGTGAAATTAATAAATGAATCCAAAACTATAATTTTTAGACTTTGATGATAATTAGTTATATTGATGGACATGTTATTGAACGTGTGTGATTTAATTCATAGTGGATACTGTGTAACTAATCATTATAAAGAAATACCGATTTTAAACTGAATCTACACAATGGCGAATAGAAGCCAAACCTGAATTATTATAGTGTCTTATTTACTATGCAAACACTGACGCTTACCCGTAGAATGTGATACAAATACAGACAGCCGGAATATAATAGTTCGGGGCTTAGTTAAACCCCATACTTACACCCTGTTACAAACAGTTAATCTGAAGGGACTGTGGGCGATCTGGAAGAATCTTGTTATTAAACCTTAACCCGCTATATGACTGTTCTTTCTTCGTATTAGAACCATTTCATTTATGTGACAAAGGCATGCCGGTTTTGGGAAAATGACTGATCAGACAGCAGCCGGACATTTTAAATCCTTGATCAGACTTACTCGCAGGCTCATTTGGATTTAGAATGATGATTGAAGTCGTGCTTAGCGGGTTAAGGGTTAAAATAGTATGGTCTGAAAAAAATAGACAGCTGGTGTTGTTTGTATAAATCATTAATATTAATGCAAGCTTAAAATAAACAAATATAAAAAGATCGGACAGGAAAAATAGCATTCAAGGAGGACAGTCAACCACAAAACACAGAAACAAACACGCAAACAGACAAACAAGAAGGCAAAAGTAATAATAAATGCAAACGACATCACAAACACAAAGGGTTGACAATAGGGCTACCGCCTTGGAACGGTCAGTGGCAAAGTAGGCCACTGGGGGTTTAAACCGGTTCTAGGGTGCACCAAACCTCACACTTACCCTACTGTCATCCCATTAAAACAGGACAATGTAAATAAAGAAATCCCCGCCATGATCTAATCTCTAACCAACAAGGCAGCATCAATAGGCAATATAAGTAAAACACAAATATGCTCGTGTAAATATAATACAAGAAAACAATAGCCTTGAAAGCCACAATGAAGGTACTCTTTGTCTTGGCAGAAGCCAGAGCAACAAGAGAATAAACCATTAAGGCCACGACAAGAAAGATCGTAGACAAACCTCAAACGCCACCGTCCCAATGGGCTTTAGGTAGGCGTCATCATAGAGTCCACAGCCTGTCCGGTCATCGTACAATTAAAGAGGAAAGCATAGTGGCGAACTGTAAAAGGGTCCACCACCAAGCATGCAGTACGTTGCAAAATGATAGGGTCATAACCTCTTTTGATAAACTTTTTAACACGTTTAACACAGATAGTATGCAAGTGATCATGACCAAGAATCGAAGTTTATAAATCACATCACTACAGAAGTCATGGTGTGATACTCTTGTTTGATAAAAAGATAGTTTCTTTGACTAATTATACAACATCTATGTGTTATACAGTACAAGAGGACTGGAACGAGAGAAAACACCTCTCAGTTTGTAAAAGGATTGTACGTTTTTCAGAATGGTTCAAATATATTATTTCTGTATTACATTGACAGAAATAAACTAAGTCTTAATGTGCCGCCAAATGAAAGTATACTAAACATAAACAATAAAGACCCGAGATTTTTTTAACTCTGAGTACGCGCCTGCTATATCTAACATGGGGATTCCATTACGGCATGATACAACGTGTTAGGGCTTTCCACCTTCCAGTGGAAAGACCTATTGTTTTCGTTCTGCAACATTTTGACTTTATTCTTGTGACCGCCACTTTTCATTGCAAAATGGATGATTACTTTGATTTTGATTGCAAAATTTGTTTTCGCTGGAATCTAAGGCGCGATGACGTACCCAATTTGGAAACCTTCGATTTACATTCGAGTAATGCTGCGAAACAGTGTACGAGATGTTGGGAATGGGGGTTATTTTGTTTATTGCATTTTCAAAGGTTCACATTAAAGATTTATTCGCTTTTAATAAATAACATAGATCCAAATGAACCATTTATTCTACTTTATTTTCAAGAATTACACTAGACGGACATAGAACACGATTATTTTTACATAGGCGAGTTAATATATACCTACACAAAAATATCCAATCCTAATGTGGTATTGTTAAGTGCAAAAATGGGCCTGAGATGATGGCATGACCTGCTTTTTTTTCTTAAATATTTTCCAAACTGAAAGTAACCACCTTCTTTTTGAATTCTGAGGTCAAAATGACCAAAGTACACTTCAAACTGTGCTTCACAAAAAGTAGTGCAGCATGTCCAATCTTACCTTCAATTTTGATGTTGTTTTCACTAGAATCAAGATAAATGTTTCAGAAATAAAGTAAAGCAACATTCAATACATACCAGCCCTTTGTCTTTCACCACTCATATGCTTCAAAGTAACTTACTCAATAGTTTACTTAGGACTACTTTTGCGTTCCAGCCATTGTTATGTCTATATCTTCTCTATTTATGATCGGATTTGAACAAAACTTACACAGATTGTAGAGTTCAGGTTCTGGTTTTGCAAGAACGTCCTACGCTATCCTGACGTCATGACGTCAGTGACGTCACAATATTCAGAAATTCGATTTTTCAACTGCTTGCATGATCGAAGTTGTTTTCGTTATAAATCAATCAGTATCTGGTCAAAATCTAGTTTTAAATTATATTTATTCTTTTTGCGCTTTATTATAAGAAACTTAATTTTCTATCCATATCTTTGAACCATTTCACATTTTAAATTGGCCATTTCATAGTGTGTTTTTTATCATTTAAACTAGTTTAGTCCCAAAGTCTTATATACCCCTCTAAATAATATGTAGTATTTCACACATGTTGCAATAATATACAGCTGCAAGAACACTGGAACCGTTCAATATTGTAAACACCAGATCGATATTATTAATACATGTACCAGGTCCTAGGTACACCATATCGACATTGTAAATGCCATGTCCTAGGTAACCAGATCGACATTGTAAGTACCATGACCTATGTACACCTGATCGACAGTGGAGGTACCAGTTCCAAGGTAATCCAGATCGACATTGTAAATACCAGGTCCTAGGAACACCATATCAACATTGTAAATACCAGGTCCTAGGTACATCACATCGACACTATGTCACAGGTACACCAGATCGACATAGAAGACCAGATCGACACCGGGTTCTAGGTACACCAGATCGACACCAGGTTCTAGGTACAACAGATCGACACCAAGTTCTAGGTACCAGAGCGACATTGCACTCACAACAATATACATCTACATGTTAAATAAATAGTAGGCCATGTTATGGACAAGAGATCGACTTCTAATGGTTCCTTGAATGACCTTAACGTGTCAATAACATACCACATATTAAACTTGAAGTACATGCCATGCACCTATATATACATGCGAGTGATATGTCCAACCGTATGACGTGCATTGATCCGCAGTATACAACGTGTAATACGGTTCGTCTTCTCACTCGCGGTTATATACAGCTACAGGTGCATTGATCCATAATATGTAACGTCACACAGGGTTGGGCATCTCACTCGCAGTTATATACAGCTACATGTGCATTGATCCATAATATGTAACGTCACACAGGGATGGGCATCTCACTCGCAGTTATATACAGCTACATGTGCATTGATACATAATATGTACATTTCACACATGGTTGGACATCTCACTCGCAGTTATATACAGCTACAGGTGCATTGATCCATAATATGCAAAGTTACACAGGGTTGGGCATCTCACTCGCAGTTATATACAGCTTCATTTGCATTGATCCATAATATGTAACATTTCACACAGGGTTGGACATCTCACTCGCAGTTATATACAGCTACATGTGCATTGATCCATAATATGTAACATGTCACACAGGGTCGGGCTTCTCATTCGCAGTTATATACAACTACATGTGCATTGATCCATAATATGTAACATTTCACACAGGGTTGGACATCTCATTCGCAGTTATATACAGCTACATGAGCATTGATCCATAATATGTAACATGTCAAACAGGGTTGGGCTTCTCATTCGCAGTTATATACAGCTACATGTGCATTGATTCATAATATGTAACATGTCTCACAGGGTTGGGCATTTTACTCGCAGTTATATACAGCTACAGGTGCATTAATCAATAATGTGTAACATGTCACACAGGATGGGGCATCTCACTCCCAGTTATATACAGCTACATGTGCATTGATCCATCATATGTAACATGTCACATAGGGTTGAGCTTCTCATTCGCAGTTATATACAGCTACATGTGCATTGATCCTTAATATGTAACGTCACACAGTTTTGGGCATCTCACTCGCAGTTATATACAGCTACATGTGCACTGATCCATAATATGTAACATGTCACATAGGGTTGGACATCTCACTCGCAGTTCTATACAGCTACATTTGCATTGATCCGTATTCTGTAACATGTCACAGAGGGTTGAACATCTCACTTGAAGTTATATACAGCTACATGCGCAATGATCCATAATATGTAACATGTCACACAGGGTTGGACTTCTCATTCGCAGTTATATACAGCGACATGTACATTGATTCATAATATGTAACATGTCACACAGTGTTGGGCATTTTACTCGCAGTTATAAACAGCTACAGGTGCATTGATCCATAATATGTAACATGTCACACAGGGTTTGGTATTTTACTCGCAGTTATATACAGCTACAGGTGCATTGATCAATACTATGTCACATGTCACATAGGGTTGGGCATCTCACTCCCAGTTATATTCAGCTACATGTGCATTGATCCATAATATGTAACATGTCACACAGGTTTGGACATCTCACTCCCAGTTATATACAGCTACATGTGCATTGATCCATAATATGTAACATGTCACACGGGGTTGGACATCTCACTCGCAGTTATATACAGCTACATGTGCCTTGATCCATAATATGTAACATGTCACACAGGGTTGGGCATCTCACTCGCAGTTATATTCAGCTACATGCGCAATGATCCATACTATTTTTAAAATGTGACATAGGGATGGACATCTCAATAGTGATTATTCTAGAAAACCACATGTACTTCAATAGTACTTTATCTAGTACGACAATATAAGTATATAGTTTAATGATGATTTATAAACAAAACGCCTATGTTATTAAATTCTGCTTTATCTGCGACAACCGAAATACCTACAGACTGAGTGTGGTTTATATATAACCACATGTACTTCAAATGAGACTGATCAACGACAAACATATGTACTTCAAACGTGATGTATTGACAACAGCCATCTGCTCTTCGGTTGTGATTCATATATAATCATGTACAGTCACAATCTGATTCAAATAGAATCACATGTACTACAATTTTGATTGATCACCGATAACCACTGAACCATATTTACTTCATTAGTGATTTTATTTCAACTTTATTTTTTCCACTGTATTTACCTAAAACTGTTAAAATACCATGTATTTGTTAAACTGCAATTTAACTACATGTACCATAAACATGGAATATATTTTTACCGACTACATTTCTAAAAATATAGTAAGTATAGATATAAAAAATAAAATATTAAACAATGAAAAATGCTCGTGTATTAATCGCTGCATCCACAACATTTCGTCACTCTAGCCCCGTATTGAATTAACGGACGAGATTATCTCGTAGTGCGTGTGGGATATGTCACAGAATTACATAGAAACAGTCTCACCAGTATATATGTACAACCATGTGCGAGACATCTACCAGTATGACATATAAAAGGTCTCTCACCAATATAAGTACAGCCATGCGTGAGACATGTCACACTATTACACATAAACGGTCTACACCAATACAGTATATGTATAACCATGTGTGGGTCTAGGTTTACCCCAATACAGTATATGTACAATCATGTGTGGGTCTAGGTCTATACCAGTACAGTATATGTACAACCATGTGTGGGTCTAGGTCTACACCAATACAGTATATGTACAACCATGTGTGGGTCTAGGTCTACACCAATACAGTATATGTACAAGCATGTGTGGGTCTACACCAATACAGTATATGTACAACCATGTGTGGGTCTACGCCAATACAGTATATGCACAACCATATGTGGGTCTAGGTCTACACCAATACAGTATATGTATAACCATGTGTGGGTCTACACCAATACAGTATATGTACTACCATGTGTGGGTCTACACCAATACAGTATATGTACAACCATGTGTGGGTCTACACCAATACAGTATGTGTACAACCATGTGTAGGTCTACACCAATACAGTATATGTACAACCATGTGTGGGTCTACACCAATACTGTATATGTATAACCATGTGCGAGACATTTCACATAATTACGCAAAACATATTTCACGAATATATGTACAACCATGCGTGCGACATATACCAATATGACACATAAACGATCTCACCAATATATATGTACAACCTTGTGTGAGATAAGTCACAGCATTACACATAAACAGCCTCACCAATATATGTACAAACACGTGTGAGACATGTACCAGTTTAACACATAAACGATCTCTCACCAATATATGTAATACACTGTGTGAGATATGTCACACTATAACACATGAACGGTCTCTCGCCAATATATGTACAACAATGTGAGAAATATGTCACAATATAACATATGAACGGTCTCTCACTAATATATGATCAACTATGTGTGAGACATGTCAAAATATAACACATAAACGGTCTCTCACCAATATATGTACACCCATGTGTGGAATATGTTACAATATAGCACATAAAAGGTCTCTCAGCAACATATGTAGAACCATACACAAGTAAACAATACATTTGAAATAACATAATGACGATCGTTTAAATCGCACTACACAACATATTTACATATTATCGCCTTAGTGGTAACATATAAAGCAAGTCTCGTCTAAGTAACATTAGTAATTATATGCATGCTAACCCTGATATATCTGAAAAAGTCACGTCACAATCATAATGTATAAACAGCTTCTCGGCAGTATGTATACGCCTGTGGTGATATGTATAGCTTTAGCTCACCGGTTTGTTTAAAGCCATATGCTGATAAAGTATGTTGATCTGTGACTGCCATGTCACATTCAGTAAACTTGAAGGCCTAAGTTTTTCACCAGTGTATACCACCATCAATTTTTGGGACTGTTGAATAACACTTGAAAATCACCTCCCTGGTGTGAATACCCGTGTGGCTGACAACTACTTGAGTACACACCTGACATTGCATCACCAGTATATATACACCTGACACATCTTTATTGTATCGACAGTATGTACACACGTGACACATATATATATTGTATCGCCAGTGTGTACACACCCGACACATCTATACTGTATCGCCAGTGTGACCCCACCCGACACATTTATATTGTATCCGTAGTATGTACCAACCCGACACATATATATTGTAACACAGGTATGTACACACCGGACACGTCTATATTGTATCGCCAGTATGCACACGCGTGATACATCTATATTGTATCTCCAGTATGTACACACGTGACACATCTATATAGAATCGTCCGTATGTCCACACGTGACATATCTATAGTGTACCGCCATTATGTCCACACCTGACACATATATATTGTATCACCAGTATGTACACACCTGACACATCTATATTGTATCTCCAGTATGTACACACCTGACACATCTATACTTTAACGTCAGTATGTACACACAAGACATATCCATACTGTATCGACAGTATGTACACACGTGACACATCTATACTGTATAGCCAGTATGTACAAACCCGACACATATATTGTTTCGCCAGTACGTACATACCTGACACATCAATATTATATTGCCATTATGTACACACCTGACACATATATATTGTATCGCCAGTATGCACACACCTGACACATCTGTACTGTATCGGCAGTATGTACACATATGACACATATATATTATATCGTCAGTATGTACACACCTGACACATCTGTACTGTATGACCAGTATGTACACACCTGTCACATCTAATCTGTATCGCCAGTATAAACACACGTGACACATATATACTGTATCGCCAGTATGTACACACATGACACATTATATATTGTATGACCAGTATGTACACACCTGACACATCTATATTGTATCGCCAGTATGTACCCACGTGACAAATCTATAGAGTACCGCCAGTATGTGTACACCTGACACATCTATATTTTAACGCCAGTATGTACACACCTGACACATATATACTGTATCGCCAGAATGTACACACGTAACAAAGCTACAGTGTATCGCCAGTATGTACACACCCGACACATACATTGTATCGCTAGTATGTACACACCAGACACATCAATACTGTATCGCCATTATTTACACACCTGGCACATATATATTGTATCGCCAGTATGCACACACCTGACACACCTGACATATATATACTGTATCGGCCGTATGTACACATCTGACATATATATCTTGTATCGCCGGTGTGTACACACCTGACATATATATACTGTTTCACCAGTATGTACACACCTGCCACATCTATATTGTATCGCCAGTATGTACACAGCTGACACAGTTTATATTGTATCACCAGTATTTTCACACCTGACACATCTATATTGTATCACCAGTATGTACATACCTGACACATCTATATTGTATCACCAGTGTGTACACACCTGTCCCAGTATGTACACACCTGACACATCTATATTGTATCACCAGTATGTACATACCTGGCACATCTATATTGTATCATCAGTATGTACACACCTGGCACATACATATTTTATCACCAGTATGTACACACCTGGCACACCTATATTGTATCACAAGTATTTACAATGATATGTGTACTGAGATTCGATTACTGTGTGGATGACTTGTTATATAGTGTACATATATACGATTGCTCGCAAGTTTGTATTTATATGTGCTTTTGAGGATGTCCTCGATTAGCATGATTAGGTTAGGTACTGTACTGCACACCTAAACGGTTTCTGTGTTGTGTGTATTAGCATGTGACTATTGAGACCTCCTTGTTGTGTGCATGGTTTGTCACATTCTGTACATCGCCAGTGTGCATACATACACATGTGACTATTGGGATTTCCTCGATGTGCAAATGCCTTGCAGCTTATGCGACAGAGTGTATTAACATAACATGTACATAATAATAAGTGTTCCTCGAGTTGTGAATGCCAAATCACATACTGTACACCTAAATGGCTTCTCACAAGTGTGTATTACCTTGTTTATTGAGAGATCTTTGTATGAATGAAATGTCACATTGTGTACATGTAAAAATTTATTCGGTGACGGAATGATTTGTTACATTCTGTACAAGTAAACGGCTTCTAGTTAGTGTGTATTAACTTATGATTACCAATCAGCGGGCAGGAAAAAAGGTCCAGGGTAAATTCGGAGCAATTAGACAGAATCTCTTAATTCTGATTGGTTGACAGTACTCATAAAGGTTAAATCATACATTTGTGCAATATATTCATAATGTGTGGCATAATAAAAAAAGTATACATTTTTCTCGTGTTTCTACAGGCATCAGGGAGTAAGGGAGTAAGTATACTTACTCCCTGCAGACACGTAGGTGGGTCACAAGCATCCGACCCAAACAGCTTTTTCAATAACATACTCAACGTATGGTTTGTGTACATTTTTTGAATAAAACTGAGATTGGTCTTTCAAAACAAGTAAGCAAAAATATAGCTTCTTATATTAGGGAACTCAGTACAGAGCTTACAGCTATAATGTTTGTTTGTTTGTATGGTGTTTGACGTCATTTTCAACACATGTAAGGTTATACATGACGGTAGATTTTTTTTAATGTAGGTGACGTCTATGGAAAATGAAATGGTGTATGTAGTATGACCATCAAGACCAAAACACGGTCGGCTAGCTTCAGAAAATAGCATGACTAAAAAGTCGCTAAACCTATATGGGTATGTTTAAAGATTATTATACAGGGCTTGTTTTCCTTCTAAAACAGGGGCCGAAATTCGGCTACTTCCCAATTCAAAATTGGTCATTTGTTTTCACAATTGTGGCCAATTTTTTTCACAATTTCAAAAAAAAACAAAAAAAACACATTTACATTAGAAAGTTTATTTAAAATGTAACATATTATGCTTAATAATTGTACATTTGTTTTATAGTGTCCTCCTCCCACAAAAACAGTGTATGCATGTATTGAGTAATATTGCTTTTAACAATTAATCTATCGAAGCTAGCAGTGAACATATAGTACGATGTGGAACGATAAATGTGATCTGTGTATATAAGACGCAGTATAAATGCAAACTATCGTCCTTTACCAATACCCGATCGTAATTTCACCATACCGTACATGTATGTGTTTCATGTATTACACTATCGGACCTTATCTCGATCTCCGTTGTCTGGATAAACTGATATTTGTACTCATATTTTGAACAAAGTAAAAATACATGTAAATACAGTTTGATAACAGGCTTGTCGTTACACTTAGAAACTTAACGCATGTAGAACTTGTTCAGAATCGCGGTTATATACTACAAAATAACGGGAACAACACATGCAAATACAGATTTTTCTTAAATTATCTCCAGTATGACTTAACATAGAAAAGGACCATTTTCATAGAAAAGGGCGAAAAGGGTTGGGCGGAAAACAGATTCAATGATACTATTGCCAATAAAATCTTTCTTTTTTCTTTTTCAATATTATACTGTCTATTATCAATATAAACCATGTTGTATCGCTTTTTATTCAATTTAAGGAATTATAATGCACTAAACAGGCCTTTTTCTGTACCGCCACGTCCTTTTCGTAATAGCATGGGCACATATATTCAATCATATTACTACCAATAAAAAAATAAAACTATTTTTTTCTTTTTCAATACAGTGTTTATTATCAATATAAATCGTTTTATATCACTTTTATTCAATATAAAGTATAATAGTGCATTTAACAAGCCCTTTTCCATCCCGTCCAACCCTTTTCGCCCTTTTCTATGAAAATGGCCATTTTCTGTGTTTAGTCAAACCCAATTATCGCCCTTACTAAAAATTCTCCATTTACACTTTGAACAAAGTCACAGTTCATGTGCAGGAAAAACACTATTTACTATCAACGAGGTATGTAACGTAACTTGCTATCTGACTTCTTTCAACTTTTCCTAATGTTACCGTCGTAACGCTGATGCAGTCTGTGTAGCTAACGAATGTGTTTCTAGCTTAGCTAGCTTCTGGCTTTATGTCGCTCACTCTGTTGTAGATGAATGGGGCCAATCCTTTAGAAAGGGGGAATTTAAGCTTATATTTTTCAAACAAAGAAGATGTTCTATAAGGTCGGAAAATGGTGGTCTGTAATTATAAATAATTCTCGTTTCTTTTTGTAAAAAGGTATTTTTACTAATTTATTTAAAGTGCCTTTTGGTGTACCTTGTTGGTTTAAACAGTATTTATTCAAGAAATGTGATGAACAATGTTTCGACAGGGAGTACGTTATATAACGTACTCCCTGGTTTCGATAGTACATGTGCAGGATTTGAAAACAAGCTTTCAATGAAAACTTATGTAAATTCACCTCCTGAAGAGATATACATTATATTTATACATTGTTGATCTCCCTTATGGAAAAAATGGGTTGCCGCAAACTATTCTGATGAACCATTGATTAATATATAGCGAACCGTCGCGATTATAGTTTTCAATATATATTTCTATTCGCCAAGTATTCGTTGGATGTTCATTTTTGACATGCAAATTAGGTCTGCCGCGAACAGTTCTCGCAAACACTTTCGGTTTCAAGGCATCATTATAAAAAAATATAGTGGCAATAAAAAAGCCATTTAACCCGGAAAAAATCAGTATTCTGACAGCTTATATTACTAAGACAACTAGAAACAGCACTCGCACAATATTTTTGCATGATACATTCTAAAATGTGTCTAAAACCAAATAAACACTATAAATATTTGTGTTGACTTTCAGAAAGCTTCCCAATTTTAACCTAATTATCTGCCATTTTAGAGGGTACTGATACACTGGAAATTATAAAGCAAATGTTTTTCATCTGTTATAAAGGGATGTTATTTTGAAATAAACAGCAAAGTACTTTTTAGTACCATTTGCAGTTTTCCTAAGTCCTAAGTGCAAATCTAAGGCAAATAAGTGACCGTTTGCATTCTTTCTGAGTTCTTTTGGCAAATATGAAGCGAACAAGTTACTGCTTGAAGTTCTTCTAAGTTCATATGGGAACATACAGCGAATAAATTACCATTTGAAAATTTGACTTAGTTCCTCTGGCAAACATACGACGAACAATTTACCGCGAATAAGTTGACCATTTGCAAATATTCTATGTTCTTCTAGCGAACAGATTGCAAATATGTTTTCTTTGGTGAATAACCTGCGAAAATTGAAATTTCATTCGCTTTGTATTCCCAGCTAGTTACGAACGCTTAGTGAATATTTGCTGCGAATGGACCAGTTCGCAGAATGTTGCAATATATTTGCCCAATGTTCACAAATGGACAGGCATTCTGTAAGGGCTATGTTAGATAGTTTCAACTTTCAAGCATTCTTATGTTAAACATGTGAGTTTGGAATTTGTATCAATTGCTTAATATATGGTAATGCTTATCACAGAATACAATATTTTGTCATCTCCATGTTCCAGTTTTTGTCTTGCCTTTTCGAAGAGAAAAAGAGACATTACATATGTGTTGTTTTTCCGGCGGCGGCGGCGGCAACATTCAAGTTTTGCGTTTAGGTCATTTTTTCACAACTTGTATGGACTAGTCCTTTCAAACTTTGCTTATGTTGTATCTTGGGTGGTACATCGCAACGTGACAAAGAAAATGTGGAAGTGACCTTGACCCTCCAAGCAAATGGCAGATAGCTTAATAATTTTTTTAAAATATATACATGTATATTTGAATTTATTTTCGTTCATTTTTTTTTTGATTATTATTATTTTTATTTTTTGTTTGTTGTTTTTTATTTGAATTTATTTTTTCAATTTTTTTTTATTTCATGATTGGTTCGTTAATTTTTTGATTGAGTTACGGCGCCTTGACAATTTTTTATCTCGACTGATCAGAGGTCAGCAGAGCTTATGCCGTGGTGCGGCGTCCGTCGTCTGTCCGTCCGTCTGTAAACTTTTTTTTGTAGCGACTACTGCTCTGAAACTACTAAATGGATTTTCATGAAACTTTACAAAAATGTTGCCCATGAAGTCTAGTTGATCCTTGCAAAAATTCATGTTGATGTGAAATCCAAGATGGCCGCCAAATCTAAAAATAGGTTTTTAAAAAACAAGTTTGTAGCGACAACTTCTTGAAAACTCTAAGTGTTATTGATATGGGACTTTTTCTAAAATGATCAGCATGATATGATGTTGGTCCTTGTCAAAAATCGTTTTGATTCGACGTTAAACTTGGCTGCCAGCGGCCATCTTTGTTAACATAGAGTTATATAGTAACAACTTGTAGCGACTACTGCTCTTAAACTACTTGGCGGATTTTCATGAAACTTTACAGGAATGTTGCTCTTAATGTCTTATTGATCCTAGCAACATTTCAGATCGGCCAGAAATTCAAGATGGCCGCCACAGCTAAAAATAGATTTTTAAAAAATGAGTTTGTAGCGACTACTTCTTGAAACCTATAAGTGATATTGATATGGGACCTTTTCTAAAATGATCAGCATAACATGATGGTTATCCGAGTCGAACATTATTTTGATTCGACATTAAACATGGCTGCCAGTGGCCATCTTCATCCTCTGTAACTACTCGATGGATTTTCATGAAACTTCACATGAATGTTGCTCTTGATGTCTAATTGATCCTAGCACAATTTCAGGTCGGCCGGAAATTCAAGATGGCCACCATGGCTAAAAATATATTTTCAAAATGCACGTTTGTAGCGACTACTTCTTGAAAACTATGTGATATTGATATGGGACTTTTCCTAAAATGATCAGTATGACATGATGTTGATCCTTGTCAAAAATTATTTTGATTTGACATTAAACATGGCCGCCAGTGGCCATCTTTGTTTACATATAGTTATATAATAAAAACTTGTAGCGACTACTCCTCTGAAACTACTTCACAGATTTTCATCACAGGAATGCTGATCTAGCTATCAAAAAACCTATCAGTATAGCTTCAAGGTCATTGACCTCTTGTTTTTGTTTATTTTTTAATTTTTTATTTATTTTCATTTTATCTCAACCAGCCAGATTAGACCAGTAATGGCAAAGTTGTGGCTCTCGATTTAGTTAAAAATGCTATATTTTGCCTCTTTAAGACGATAGTCACTTGCTTCATTGATGTTATAATAGACATATTAGCCAGTAGAGCGTCCACAGACTCTCTTGGGCCTTTGTTTTTTAAAACGCCGAACGATGAAAACGAACGTAATGAACGCAACCAACACAACGAATGAAATGCATTTTTAAAATATAGGTCGAGCAACGTTCATTCTGCGTTCATTTACCATTCGTTCTGCGTTCGTTCTGCATTTATTTAGGGCATTTGAACGCATACCGTAGCTCTTATGAGGTGGCTTGGAAATATATATATAGGATATCAGGAACGACGCCATCCGAAATTTCCGACGATGTTTTGGAAGACATCATGCAATGCCTGCATAAACAACCACCATATTTTAGTTGACTAAACCTTAAAAAATAACAGCTTCATGCATACAACTCACCAACACTGACGCCGTTCTAGTCTTTTTTGTGTAACCTCTGTATACTCGACATGTTTCATTGCGTTTCTTTCGAAATATCCCGCTCTCTTTGATATCTCGTTTCGTATTAGGAAACTTAGCATCGCCCAACGCACACATTTGACATCGTGTCTGTATCATGAGTTGGGCGGGACTAAGTTTTCAAATACACCGGTGCACAATTTCGGGTCACTGTGACCTGCTTTGTATGCTACGGCAGGCGTATCTTCCTCCTTTTAAGCAGGATCCACCAGCATGTTCCTTACATAAATCCAGCATCAGGTGCACCAGTTTTGGTCGCTGTGATTTAACTTAGACAAAATATAGGCCAATCCGGTCTCCGATACGACATGCATATATATATTGCTCCTTTCAAACAAGATGTTCACCTAACTGCACAAGAATGTTTTTCGTATATGCTCTGTCTAACATTATGTTCAAAATGTCCGGTCACGTCGACCTGCTTTGGAGTAATTATATGTTTCACCCGATCTCCGCTACGACATGCGTATCTTGCTGTTTTCTTGCAGAATTTTCACCAAACGCAAAGCGAATGTTTCGTATATGCATGTCCTTATATCCTCATGCGCAAAATGACGAAAATTGTTACGTGCTTTAGACGAAAAATAAGTCACGTTTGAGTTCCTCAACGACATGCGTAGCGAACACTATTCTCAAAAAGGTCCAATCGTTTTTACCTACTCTGGATTAATTAAGTACGGGTACACATGTCTCAGGAGATTCATATTAGTGTTGGTCAAATCCAAAAATCAAAATATCTGGTTTCTGCAACATAGGGCTCTACGTGAAGGCCGTGACCTTCTAGTTGATGACTTGTATGCGGTTGAACCAGTTAAGATAGTATTTCTTTTAGGATATACATATTATAATACCATATTTTTCACAAATGAACAACCATGATAACATGTATCAATTTGAGTACGTAATTTATTTATTTCAGACACCACATAAGACGATATTACAACATGCAATGCCATCTTTAAATACAGATGGATATGTCTGCAGAAAACAGATCTTTTAAATGCAAGTTGTGCAGCGCTGGATTTACTAAAGCAATAAGTCTTAACAGACACCTGCGCAAGCATACATGGGATACAGCATATACGTGTAGCGTGTGCAGCAAAATATTTACCGAGTCAGGTAGTCTTAAAATACACATGCGCATACATACAGGCGAGACACCATGTAAGTGTAGCGTGTGCAGTAAAGGATTTATTCAGTCGAGTCATCTAAAAGAGCACATGCGTATGCATACAGGTGAGAAACCATATAAATGTAGCGTGTGCAGTAAAGAATTTACCCAGTCAAGTCATCTTAAAGGACACATGCCCATACATACTGGCGAGACACCTTTTATGTGTAGCGTTTGCGGTAAAGAATTTATTCAGTCGAGTCATCTAAAACGACACATGTACATACATGCAGGCGATAAACCATATAAGTGTAGCATGTGCAGTAAAGAATGTATTCAGTCCAGTGATCTTAAAATACATATGCGAGTACATACAGGGGAGACTCCATTTAAGTGTAACGTGTGCAACATTCGATTTAATCAACCACGCACTCTTAAAAAACACATGTGCACACATACAGACTACACCATTTAAAATTAGCGTATGCAGGAAACTATTTAATCGAGCAGACAATCTTAACAAAACGCATGCGAATTAATATCGAGTGTGCAGCAAAGAATTTATCCTGTCAGACTCGCGTGACAAGAAACAAATGTGCATATAAACAGACGACATTTCATAAAAGTGTACCGTTTTCAGTCAAAAGTTTACCCTTGCAAGCAATCTTACAATACATCTTTAAGTGTATAGTGTGCAGTAAAGGATTTACTAACTCAGGTGATCTGCAAATGCGTATGCTGAGGCATATATGAGAACAATCGTGTAAATAAAGTGTGTGCAGTCAAACAAGTTTACAAACACCTAAACCGGTTATCGTGTATGTTGTGAATGTGTGTCATGTGAGTGCTACATCCCAGTGGGCACATGACGTCAATGTGACGTTGTATCCAACGTTGGGCTATGACGTTGGATTGACGTTGGATTTTGGTTGAAAATGAAAGTCAGGTGGACGTCATATTCCGACGTTGATACAACGTCAAACCCCGACGTTGGATTTACGTTGGACTCTGACGTTGATACAACGTCAAATCCCGACGTTGGATTTTGGTTGAAAATGAAAGTCAGGTAGACGTCATATTCCGACGTTGATACAACGTCAAACCCCGACGTTGGATTGACGTTGGATTATGGTTGAAAATGATGCAGCTGTTTTGTAGTTGTCATCGTCTTTGCTCTTTATCTAAATCCATTTCACAGCAGTCCAGATGATATGTTAATGTTGCAGTCACATGTAAATGATGTATGTGTAATTATCCAATGCAGGTTTTAAATGCCCGACAGAAAAAATGTACATGTCAAGTCATAGAAAACCATTTAAATATATACATAGGATAAAGACACTTTCTCTTCTTGAGGAGAGTGTTATTCTGTAGTGACATCTCATCTTTGCTCAAAAGGTTCTAGGTCCAGTCTCCATATTTATCTAAATGTAAATGGAGGATGAGCCTGGTATGTTCATCCATGTTTGGCGCCATATAACCTTTCTTGTGTTGGTGCGCCGTAAAGACCCAATTCATCTTTGCTCATATGATGGATTAAAGATGCTGGTTCCAACATCCCATACCAGCTGTAATGATCCAGGGCAGGACAATTCCACTTGTGCTCGTCATGGTGAGTGAATGTTATAATTGTATCCAAACATACCAAAATATCAATTAATGAAGTCAATAAAAAGAATCCAATGAATGCCATAATTCAGTAAATGAATAAAATAACTATTTGTCAAACTCAATGATTTTTAGCTCGACTGATCTCTGCTTATGCCGTGGTGCGGCGTCCGTAGTCTGTCTGTAAACTTATATTTGTAGCGACTACTCCTCTGAAACTACTAAATGAATTTTCATGAAACTTTACAGAAATGTTGCCCATGAACTCTAGTAGATCCTAGCAAAAATTCATGTTGCTTTTTACTGTATGATGCTGTTCAGCAAAAAAGTATACGCATCCCGGTTTATGTATATTGATGAAGTAGATAGTACGACAAATTAGCTCAATTAACTCAGTTGGTAGGTAGAGTATCGGAAAGGTAGTCCGAAAGTAGGAAGAATAAAAAGGTCCCGGGGTTGAGTCCCGATTCGGCTGCACATTTGTTTAATGTTTAGCTTTCATAACGATGGGTGATTCAGCCATTGTCGATCCATACTGAATCATGACTAGATAACATTTCGAAGTTCGGTCCATGTCATATCTGTCTGGGAACGAATTGAAATGTGTTGGGGTGGAGGTGGTATATCACGATTCATACACTTACAGGTAGACTTGTACATACTGCATAATCAGACATGATCTGTGCTCGTCCTATACGTTTAACCTATTTCATATTAGATTATTTATTTTATATTTTGAAAACTAGACCTAATTCAAGGAAACTATTGGATAGATGGTTCTATTTAATACAATCCACAGAACACGTTTAACGTTTATTGAAAATATTTTCCCGGAAAAGTCAAATATCGACCCGTCCACTTTAAAATGGTATGCAATTGGTTGTTAATACAAAGAAAACTAATGTTCCGTGTTGCTGGTTCACACCCATAAACGACATCTTACGCGAGTGATCACAAATTTCTGCGATCTGACGATCCTCAACGGCACAGTTTTATAAAACGTTCAACTGTCAAAGCTAAATTGAAGCGCTGCTTTGTTGGATAATGTGTGGTTCATTACAGCATACGAAACCAATAGGCAATACTGCGACTGTCGTTGTGACCCCGGAAAAAAGTTATTCTACATAAAAGCATTCTATATTTTCTGCTGTAATTGTTCTCATTTAGTGTATTTGTTATATATATGTGAAACAAGATTTTTAAATTAGTATATAGAAATGAGAATACCGTTATTCTAATAAAAAGTGGAAATAATTCTAATTTCATGCAACATTTTAAAGCGACACTAGCTGTAACTTTCATAATTTTGCTTTCAAAACTACCACTAACATGTTATATTAGACCCAAAATGACGATTTGCAATGCCTTAACTGTATCATTAGAACATGTATGTACCGACTAGTATCAGATCGATTGGGCCAATATTAAAAAAGTGTTTGTTTCCCCTCTCGGATCCTTACCTACCTAATAAAAAGCTACCTACTTAAAAAATTATATTGATGAATCTGAAAAGAAATTATTTTTATTTTGTTCTGGATTTTTTTGTATGCTGTCTAGTATTTAATATCTTGAGATCATGCACATACAGACAGTAAGTTATGTACAAGAAAAAAAATCCTGCCTACCTATCCAACTTATTAGACCATGGTCGGGAGAGGGGAAACAACCAATTTTTTTATACCTACATGCTCTTTTTTGTTGAAAAATCTCATTTCAAATGTTTTTAAATTCATATCATGTGCATCAGCTATGTGTCATTCTTCAATATATGTAATTATTAGCATTTACCTTATTCTTATAAATCCCAAAATCCAATTTATTATATATCCTCCTCGGACAGAAAGAAAACACCGGCTTCTTTAGTCAACATTCAAATCTAAAAGAACGAAATTTATTCTGTCGTCACGATCGTCATATTATGACGTCATTATTTTATGACACCTCTAAGAAAGGACCAATTTAAAAACTTTGAACAAACGTTTGAAAAACGACATTCTAGCTGTGGCAATATCATGTGTGTGTGTTTTTTTGATTGTATATGTTCGTGCGTGCGTGTGTTAGCGTGTGCGTGCATGTTAATGTGTGTGTGTTTTATTTATTATCTCTTAATTGAATTTAAGTATTGGACTCCTAGGCGAAAGTAGAATATAATTTGAAAGGTTAGCGGCACATAACATTGCGGCAATGGTTGATATTAAAGTCAATGCTGTTGTCGTATGATACCGGCATTAAGTTGGTTCATATATCAAAAACAGTAAAAAATTAAAACATTTATCTCAGCATGTTGAAAACATGTCTGCTATACAACGTTGTTATGACGTCAAGAGGCGACGTAAATACAACGTTGTGATTTTGACGTCGATTAGACGTTGGATTTAGGTCGCCGACGTCGCGACAAAGATCCAACCAATATCCAACGTCACTTTGACGTCGTGTGCCCACTGGGATATCCTGTCCAACTTTTGTTATGTATATACCTTTGCGTTTGGATTTTTGTCAGGCCTTGTTATACAAAACTACTTTAAAAACATTCACTTCAGTTCTTCACGCTGAAAATATTTATCTAAGATTTAATTCATTATTGGAACTGCTTACCCTAAACATATTTCACTTTTAAAACTAATATAATAGTAAGGTCTTGTATTTGATTTTCGAGGTATCTTCAGTAAATGACATATTTTCCGTATTTAATTCATGCAAACAAATCAAAAAACAAAAACAAACAAAAAACAAGAAACTTAAGCACTAACATCAAATTAAATTTCTTTTATTGTATTCAAACTCAGTGTGTGTGATCCAATGCTAACAAATTTGCTTTCCTACAAAGCAATGTTTCCATTGGTTTGCCTACTTTGCAATTTTCCACAAGTTATAAATTCGATTAGAAAAAAAACAGTAACAAAACCACACACAAAAACACACACTAACAAACTTAATGGCTTGAGTAGCTTTTATTTTTAGCTTTTTCATGCACATGTTTAATGAAACATTTACCGTGATCATTAGAATTGGAATATTTTGGCTAAAACAACAACTAAGGAGAAATACATATTTAAATACCAGAGCGCTTTTTTGATAGTGCTTTCTAAACTCGGCAGACAATGAATGCTTTTAAACAGCATCAGCTGTCTAGCTTTAATGTAGATGCCATACAGTGATAAAATAGAAGAAGGAACAACTGGGACGAATACTAATAACTGGAAAACATATAAAACTGAACATCAGTGTTTTATTTAAGAAAAGTGGTTAAAATGCTGATTTAAGGTGGGTGTTAGTTATTGCATCACAAAAATAAATTATCAAATTGAATGTTCATCATTTAACTTAACATTTCAAATAAGAACAAACACTAGTTTAGAAATTGTGAATAATAAATCAATATTTTTAGAATAATCATGAACATATTAATATTGAATTCATGTCTTGCTAAGGCTAATGTTTGGGGCGCTTGTTTCAACCAAAATTATTTTTTTACTTTTTAGACGAAATGCAGCTATTTTCCGGATTGCTGTTTCAGCCAAAAAATATTTTTTTACTTTTCAGTCAAAATACATGTCGTACCTAAATAAGCTGTATATCAGTGTAGCAGACATTTTAAATGGTAAATAAAAATACCTACCTTTTCAAAATCGGTTGAGAAATACAAATTTCATGCCCGCCCGAAATCTGTTTTCGATGGGCATTTTCAATGCAAAATTCTGCTGCATGAAAAAATTGAAAAATATATTTTTTTAGATTTTTTATCCGAAAGCGGCTTAAATTGTTGGATATTCGTAAATTAAGACAACCTGAAAGATGTATAGCAAAACATGAAGGCTAACTGAAGTTATATGAAATTTCTTAATTTTCTGTGGTCCCTCCAACAAGGAATTTACATGTGAAATGCACCATCAAAAACTCATTTGGGCTGTGAAATATTTATTTCTCAACCGACTTTCAAAACTTAGGTATTGTTATATACCACTAAAAACACCAGCTCTAATGATATATTATTGAGTTACGTATTATTTAAATTGCTAAGCTTTTGCAGAAAAGCCTTTGGCTGAAACAAGACCCCCAAACAATAACCTTTTTAACAATGGTTCACATGCAGGTTGTCATGCATTCAATTTAATATATGTAATAGCCGCCACCTTTAATCAGCATGTTAACCAATATAAACGTTTTATTATCATTAAAAACAAATATGTTCATGGTTATATTGTTTTCCAGTTGGTGTCTCTCCCTCCCAGATGTCCCTGCTTCTCTTTTTAACGCTATGACCTCCACATAAAATCTAACCATTGGAGGCTTTTTAAAAGCAGCCAACTCTGTTGGAATACACTGTAGAGTTGCTAGGTAAAGATAGTTTTACAATTTCTTACCCAAAAGGTATAAAGACGTATATAGTCCAATCCTATTTTCTAGAACTTTATTTCTACTTAATCTCTTCTTGCTACGAAACTATTAAGACGAATTAATATTTACAACATTTTAATAATGATGATATTGTCTCTCTCACATGATTACTGATCTCCTGTATCTAGGAAAAAGCCCCGAACAAAGAAAACCCTACCTTTTCATAAGGTCCCTTCCAAATAAAGGGTTAAAATGATCGTAAACTCATCAATTTGTAGCATCTACAAATAAGGAATGCTAACACATAAATCATATAGCATTAGCATTGGCCTGATTCATAGAGTATCTACCAAATAAGGGATGCTAACCCATAAATTATGATCAATATCATTAGCCTGAGTTAGCCCAGTAGCGAGATACACATCTAGATGTAGTGCTAACAGAAGACAGACATTATTTGTATAGCACTTTGACGAGTGTAAGTCTAGAACTATTACATTTAAGATTTACAATAAAAGTTAAAAATCATTGTGTTTGGTATGTGATACATGTTTATATTCTTTTAAAATCAATTTTGAAGCTGTTTTAGTCCAAACAGAATGCCGAGCCTACGGGGGATTCTTCACGGGGGCTCATATGGTAGAGAGACTATAAACCTTAGAAATATTCAATAACATTTGAAGTTGTTACGTGACAAGGTGATTCCTTATTTATACCCCGGCTTATAGAGAAGGTATGAAAACACATTTTGTATTTAGAGGGAAAAATAATCATCCGAAAAAAAGGCCTGGGTAATCGTAACTTTATTTAAGTTAATGTAGTACATAACGTATTAGTGTTGTTTTTAAATATTACTATACATGTATATGATAACACCGTAGCTATTGAAAATCTTACATTTTTCGCTACTATCAGAGTCTTTGTGACGCTATATAATAATATTTGCAGTAATAACAAGAAGAAACGGATGCAAAGCATCAGGGCGGCGCAGAATGTTTTCAAAAGGAGGAAACAAATATGTGTATTTATTTGCAAATTTTTATTTCATAACAACAACGGTATAGAAATATTTTATGAAGTATAAACAGTTATATGGCAACAGTAAGCAATAGTAACTTGAGAACAAAGGCACATACGTAAGATATCAAAACATATTTAAGTGTTTGCATTAATTTTTGATGATATATAGTTCTAGTATGTTATGAAGATTTTTAGAATGTTGAGATAGTTTGAATTAAGTAAATCAAATGTCAAAAAAGAAGCTGATATGATCAGTGAAATGTGTACTATGACAAATGGCTGGGGTAGGTGGACATGTATTCGGAATAATTGGTTTGTAGTGGTAAGATATCATACAGTTTGGTTTTTTGAATGTTTGACACTGATATTTCTCATAGGTGTGTGCCACTTAGGGGTTGATCATGAGATTTTCCTGGGTGGAAACCAGTATTGTATGGCATGCGTCAGGAAATAGCATGCTCAAGCAAAGTTTCAAAGCCTTATCTGTTATAGTAACTGAACGAAGTGCACCTTAATATCAAACTGAAACAAATACGCAGACGCCGATCCAGGGATGACAATAATTCGTATTTTTTTCTTCCAAAAACATACTGACTAAATTGTGGAACTTAACGGATAACTGATCCAATATACTAAGTTCATAAAGAGGCATAACTTTTGCAGAAAGCAGCACAGAGTTATGAAACCTGATATGCTGGGTCATGTTATGATTTAGAACAATTGTATAAAGTTTCAAAGTTGTAGCTATACTAGTTACCTAATATATAGACCTATGTCATAGCGCCAATTTTAATACAGCAATTTCAATACAACAACACGATCTGTTTAAGCACTATAATGAGCAAGAGAATACACCCTCTTAAAGGAACACATGGTAATCTTGATTTGAGGAGTCCCGTTAGTTGTTGTATTAACTTGCATTTTTGTATCACTAATATTAATTATTAGAATAGTTCAGAGCGAATTGTGTCGGTATATTTCTAACTGTTGATAATATTGCACCCATAATACATTTCTACATTTCAGTGGAAGAAAACTGAAAATTGAAAAAAAAATAATATGTGCAAGCAGTTTAGAAGTCAAAATTATATATAACGACCCTGTACTGGATTAAGAAATCGAGGTGCTAATTTCATTGTTCGATAAAAACGTCAAGATTGACGTGTGTCCCTTTAAAGAAAAAAACCCGCTAAATAGCGGTAAAATTACACTGCACAACCGTTTATCAAACATTTGTCCAGGTGTTCAGGACCAGGTGTTGAGGTTCTAATAATGTGTTTGCGCCGATTAAACGTTTCATTCACAGGTTCTTAAACTACCATTTATTGAACATGATGCGTTTTTAAAGTCCTATGGTATATTATGATTTATTTTGATTTAATGATTTATATGTTATTACCACTGTGTTAAGAGCTATCGCTCAACAATCGGGGAAAAGAAAACATGGCATGATGCAAACAAAGTTAACACAGAGTTTATTTAAAAATCCTGGTAAACTTATCATTAACTTCCATATATTCGAGGACTTTAAAAACGCTTCACTGAAAATAAACAAATATTACATCGTTTTATTATTTCAAAATCAGTTGTGAGTATCAATTATTTTAATATGTTTTTGGTAGATATTGTACACCAGTTTTTCTGACCGGTGTTGTTTACTTAAAGTGTTGTGCGGAACTTTAAATTAATTTAATATCGACTTGAATATAATAAATATATATATATGAACACTGTAGATTGAAGTTGCAGTGAAATACAGTACACACTTTCACTATATATATATATATATGAACGGTGTAGCTTGTTGTTGCTGTGAAAGACAGTACACTCATTCACTGTATATATAAACGGTGTAGCTTGAGGTTGCTGTGAGAGACAGTACACTCATTCACTGTATATATGAACGGTGTAGCTTGATGTTGCTGTGAGAAACAGTACACTCATTCACTGTATATATGAATGGTGTAGCTTGGTGTTGCTGTGAGAGACAGGACACTCATTCACTGTATATATAAACGGTGTAGCTTGATGTTGCTGTGAGAGACAGTACACTCATTCACTGTATATATAAACGGTGAAGCTTGATGTTGCTGTGAGAGACAGTGCACTCATTCACTGTATATATGAACGATGTAGCTTGGTGTTGCTGTGAGAGACAGTACATTCATTCACTGTATATATGAACGGTGTAGCTTGAGATTGCTGTGAGAGACAGTACACTCATTCACTGTATATATAAACGGTGTAACTTAAGATTGCTGTGAGAGTCAGGACACTCATTCACTGTATATATAAACGGTGTAGCTTGAGATTGCTGTGAGAGACAGTACACTCATTCACTGTATATATAAACGGTGTAGCTTGAGATTGCTGGGAGAGACAGTACACCTATTTACTGTATATATGAACGGTGTAGCTTGAGATTGCTGTGAGATACAGTACACACTTTCACTATATATATGAACGGTGTAGCTTGATGTTGCTGTGAGAGACAGTACACTCATTCATTGTATATATAAACGGTGTAGCTTGATGTTGCTGTGAGAGACAGTACACTCATTCACTGTATATATGAACGGTGTAGCTTGATGTTGCTGTCAGAGACAGGACACTCATTCACTTTATATAGAAACGGTGTAGCTTGATGTTGCTGTGAAAGACACTACACTCATTCACTGTATATATAAACGGTGTAGCTTGATGTTGCTGTGAGAGACAGTACACTCATTCACTGTATATAAACGGTGTAGCTTGATGTTGCTGTGAAAGACAGCACACTCATTCATTGTATATATAAACGGTGTAGCTTGATGTTGCTGTGAGAGACAGTACACTCATTCACTGTATATATAAACGGTGTAGCTTGATGTTGCTGTAAGAGACTATACTCATTCACTGTATATATAAACGGTGAAGCTTGATGTTGCTGTGAAAGACAGCACACTCATTCATTGTATATATAAACGGTGTAGCTTGATGTTGCTGTGAGAGACAGCACACTCATTCACTGTATATATGAACGGTGTAGCTTGATGTTGCTGTGAGAGACAGTACACTCATTCACTGTATATATAAACGGTGTAGCTTGATGTTGCTGTAAGAGACTATACTCATTCACTGTATATATAAACGGTGAAGCTTGATGTTGCTGTGAAAGACAGCACACTCATTCATTGTATATATAAACGGTGTAGCTTGATGTTGCTGTGAGAGACAGGACACTCATTCACTGTATGTATAAACGGTGTAGTTTGATGTTGCTGTGAGAGACAGTACACTCATTCACTGTATAAATGAACGGTGTAGCTTGATGTTGCTGTGAGAGACAGTACACTTATTCACTGTATAAATGAACGGTGTAGCTTGATGTTGCTGTGAGAGACAGTACACTCATTCACTGTATATATGAACGGTGTAGCTTGATGTTGCTATGAGAGACAGTACACCCATTCACTGTATATATATAAACGATGTAGCTTGATGTTGCTGTGAGAGACAATACACTCATTCACTGTATATACAAACGGTGCAGCTTGAGATTGCTGTGAGGGACAGTACACTCATTCACTGTATATATGAACGGTGTAGCTTGATGTTGCTGTGAGAGACAGTACACTCATTCACTGTATATACAAACGATGTAGCTTGATGTTGCTGTGAGAGACAATACACTCATTCACTGTATATATAAACGGTTTAGCTTGATGTTGCTGTGAGAGACAGGACACTCATTCACTGTATATATAAACGGTTTAGCTTGATGTTGCTGTGAGAGACAGTACACTCATTCACTGTATATATAAACGGTTTAGCTTGATGTTGCTGGAAGAGACAGAACACTCATTCACTGTATATATAAACGGTGTAGCTTGATGCTGCTATGAGAGACAGGACACTCATTCACTGTATATATGAACGCTGTAGATTTCTTTTTCTGCATACAATCTTAACGGCAGACCTTTTTCTTCTTGTAATTTATCTAGTAATTTTAAACCTTAAATCATGTACTTCTCTTAATGCAGGAACACCATGTTATTTCGCTCATACATACCTCTTCTTCAAATACATATACAAAGGTAATTGCTACGTCATGTTCACCTTTGGAAACGCTCGAGATATCATTTCATTTGTATCATAATAATTAGACAGCGTTATGATGATTAAAATGAATTGAAGAGATCAAGAACAGACATAGCTAAAATGGAAACAAATGAATATTTGTTGGTCAAAAATACCCTCTAACATTGTCCTTTTGCATTTTTCGACTATACATTAGTTGTTTAATTATCACACATTTTGTTTAATGACTACGTTTTTGTGGAATCATAAATACAAACTTCTAATATACTGTAGTCAACACTTGTTCGTCCGTTTCTAAGGTATTTTTTATGTTTTTGAAATGTTACCTTGTTTACTTATTAACGCAGTGAAATACATGTACACGCGGTCGATTGATTTTTGTGGTGGAGGCAGATCACCCATTTTTCCTGGGTAGAACCAGTACTGTAAACCTTCCGCCATCCGTAAGAATCGACACTTTCTCACTTACAAGACGAGCTCCCAGTAGGATTCGAATCGGTGAGAGGCTAAGGTTTACAACGCAACGCCGTTAACCATTCGGCCACGGAAACTGTAAATCTGGGAAAACGTAGGCTATTTTCAACGTGCCTTCTCGAGGAAAAAGCCACATAATGTACTGAAGCATTCAGGATTTTGGAAAAACGATTTAAACATAATTTAAACATAATTTAAAGGCATACAGGGCAAACATTAAATATGTTACTGCTTGCAAACGGCATGAAAGAATAAAAAATGACATTGATATCGCTTGATACTAGCCAAGGTACTTGCTGTGAGTAGGCATAGGAAATAAAACAGGGCAAACCTTAAATATGTTACTGCTTGCAGACGGCATGAAAGAATAAAAAATGACATTGATATCGCTTGATACTAGCCAAGGTACTTGCTGTGAGTAGGCATAGGAAATAAAACATTTCTAGCGGGTTTATAATCTGTTCATTATAATCTGTTCGGAAACAACAACATGCGGATTTTGGTTCCGAGTCTTTTTAATAGAAGGATAAGTCGATGACAAAATATCCGTTTTACCGTGTTTTTATAAACAAAATGGAAATATATTGTCCGAGATCAATGCTTGGTGTTTGGGATTTGAAGATCATCGAAACCACGTGCCAGTCTTCGACCCTTGGTTTGGATGATCTTCAAGTCCCGCCCACCCGGTATTAATCTGGGACAATATAAATCCGCTACAAATGTTTTATTTCTTAAATCATTCGGGTTTATTATATGGTAGTTTTAACAAAGTTCTGCATACTGCGGCATGTGTTTGTTACGAACGGTTGTTAAATGTACAGTGCATTTGGTATCTTTCAATAAATACTGAAAATGGGATCCCTTGGAAGCAATAAAAACAAACAAGAGATAAAAGTAGCAGACTCGATTTAATTACGTCTGTTCATGAGAGGTAATATCAGTAAAAACCAGTAAGTAATAACACTACTGATTTGTAGTCGGGGCGACTTTTTACGGCCGCCACACAGTACTGAACAAACGCTAGAATAAGTTTCATTACGTTCTTATAAGAAAAGAAAGCGAACATAATTATAAAACGTAAGATTTAGGGACAAAACATTTGCAAATAATGACACAAATATAAATATCGTTATATGGTCAGGATGGTATGTGATAATACAACAAAATTAACTATTCACTTTTTGTCTTACAACGTATGAATACAATGCGTATTGTGGTTAATTTATAAAATCATCGTTAACGTACGATCAAACTGTTCTATCATTTTTTTATTTCTTAATATTGCAATAAATTCGAACTTTTAATTCAACATGTACATGTTTGTCTTAAATTAAATATGTTTGTCTTAAAATAAAAATACGATCACATGTCATGCATTTAGTGGAATTATTTGGGTTAAACGTGTAACATTATAATTTGAACACCTCTTGTAGACCGCACTCCATTTAGTCGGAATATTACGAGCGCATACGATGGTGTGAAAATGGTCACTTCATTACCATTTTTACCATTTTAAATTTCAACGTCCGCATTATTACAATAATATCATCTTATATGGATTGATCGATTCAATTATACGCATTGCCATAACGATTTTATGATACACTACCAATGACGTCGGAATATAGCAGTATTAACAGTGCTACAGCTTGATTTCATGTACACATTCTGTACTTTCTAAACCACCTGGACATGCGAGGAGCGTTCATTATATAATGCAACTAGCCGTCGTATTCACGTTGTGTGAGGTTTACACACGAAATTTGAAAATGTTCTAATAGAAGGAACCTTTAGTGACACTTTCTGAAAATTTTATTAAAATCAGTGATATAAGTCTATGACGACTGTTTGTTTGGGATATATTCATATACACTGCCTTAAAAAGCAGCAAAAAGTTTAATGAATTTGCATAGGTCGTAATGTTGGATTCATAAAAAATAACTTTTGTTGTAACTAGAAGTATTGTAAATATTACGTATAACGATGTTTTCAATACAAAACGTCGATAAAGTCCAAGGCAAAAAATGCCGTTTTCTTGGAAATATAAAAGTTCTGAAAATATCAAATTCGAATAAAAATAATAGTCAAAATCAGTTTGAAGATATGACAGAAAATGGTTTTAAATAAATGGGTAACAAATCGAAGGGATACTCTAAAGATGTAATATTAAATCAACAATTTAGTTACACCGCTCCAAAAATATTAAAGCCTGAAGTTGCTCTTCGCTTTTTTAGCATAAAACTTAAGCTAAATTTTGTCGCACTGATCCGTATTGACCGTCACAATCAGATTTTTAGTCAAAATATTTTTTTCCATTTTTGGCATGTTCAGTATCATTTACATGTCAAACAAATGCCCTGAAAACACATTTTTTATTGGATGGAAGTACCTGAAACTTGATAAATTAATGGGGAAAGTTCTTTTTAACATAATCCGCATCAATAACTACAACAATGAACCATACTTAAATTTTAGGACCATAGTGGCATTATATAATGAATGCCCCTCGTATATAGAGTGTTATCGTTTTGACAGGTTGAGCCAAACATCACTTGGGTAGGTAACAAGTCCATACAACGGCCGAATGTCTTGACCTTCTACCAGTTCGACCTTGTATGCTTTTAACAGCTTTGCCATAAGCACAGATGCTTCCGTGAGAAAGAAACTGCTTCCTGGGCACTGACGCCCTCCAGCAAAGCCAAATGGAATGAACGCCAGATTGGATCTGCCCTTTCTATTTCCTGGACTGAATCTATCTGGATCGAACCTATATATAAAAGTGAACTGTTAATGCGTGTGAATTGTGCTACATTAGCCGAACTTATACTATATGTTTTGTTTTACAGTAGTTATTACCTATGTATTTCCTTATCTAATAAGAAATGTGAGGGGCTAAACCTGATTACTAGAGCGAAGTAAGGTGTTACTTAAACTTTGGGTGTTGAACGCGAATACAGTGAGCTATGCAACACTTATGAAAAACAAGATGATATTGCGATTACAAGGAAGTCGTTTTGAGCTATAATATATCTTACTTATTTGGCTCTGGCCAGATATTTTCATCCATGTGTGTAACACCGATTGCTTGAATAACTGCGGTCTGTAAACGAGAACGACTACAATACAGATGCATGGTGTTTAAATACGCAGAGTATCCAGTTTACCTCACAGCTAACCTTTATAAATCCATCACATGTTTTATGGAGCAGTAAATAAATAAATACACTCCGATACGAGGAATAGCTAGTACATCTGCATTTGTACCATATCTTTCATGGTTTTCCTTTGTTCTTGTTTATGATATAATTTTCATAAACCCGAAGGCCTAAACCTAAACCGTGCTATAACTGCCGGTATATTTCAGCCGTGCTATAAATGACAGATTCGGCAGTTATACCATGGTCTACTCAATTTTTCACGCGCGTAGTTGTAATGTTTACACACAACATGTCAATCAAAATGTCAATTACCGGCATTGAATGGCTATGGTACAAAACATTTATAACATGTTTTTCTAGTATGCGATACAACTGCACTCTGAATGCATCAGGCGCGTGGCCTCGTCAGCAAGATGAGGGAGAGATATAATGAAACTCTCCAAATCATACGTTGTATCATCATTTACCGGAAACATACATGCATAATGTCGGACCAACAAAACAAAACACATTAACCAAGTTACACCTTCAGCGTTAAAGACTGCCATGGTTGTTTACGCGATGTAGACGATCGCAATCGCTTTACTGCTGCGCATGTCCGCGTTTTTAGCGTTTTTTACACCCAGCATAATTGGCTTGTGCGAGTTTGAAAAAACGGGACAGTGTAGCAGTCTAGGATAAAGTATATATTTTTAGCGCAGTCTATGATAACGTATATATTTCGATTTAGTTTTGGCATAGATATATGGTTTCGGTATATATTTGTGTCTGCAATATATTTATTTTAGAGAAACTATTTACTTCCATCTCAAATATGTTTATCTTCAATATATTAAGACAGACAATATATATTTGATAAAGCGAATATATTTTTCGGTATAACATATATATGTTTGCGTCTACAATATATACCTTAGCATTAGGGAAAACATGTTTTCAGCGTAACGTATATATGTCCGTCTGCAACATAAATTTACAAACAGAATATATATTTTTCTGTATATATATTTAGGAGTAACATATATATATATTTGTATGATATATATTTTTGGACAGAATATATATATTTCGGAGTAACGTGTATATTTGTCTGTATCATACATATATATTTGTGTTTTCAATATATATATTTCGGAGTAACGTATATATTTGTCTGTATCATCTATATTTTTGTATTCAATATATATATTTTACACACAACGTATATATTTATCTTACAACATATAGTCAGGTATTGCGACTCGAAGATATTGACGATAGTATCAATACAGACGTGATATACTATAATATAGTATACATTACACAAGGTGGGAGTACATATCCTCCAAGTTCTGTCCTGCTGTCGTGGAATCGCATTGTATAAGGCACAATCAGGCTATAGCGTAGTGTTTCATTCAGTACCTGTCGCAAATACCTGGAAATGTAGTATACACAATCACTAATCAAAATGTTTTATTTCTGTTTTGTTCAGCCGAAAGGTAAATAAGTGAAAAGTGCAATCATTAAAATTACAGGAAATAATATTAGGTAATAGATAGAGTCTGGTCTCAGCGAGTTGGCTTATTCAAACACCGAGATGGGCGTAGCCCATCGAGGTGTTTAAATAACCAACGAGCTGAGACAGACTCTATCTTTTTTGTAGCATGGTGTACTTAGTAACACTGTGACGTCATAGTGACCGTACTCTTAATTCCAATATTCGGTAGTTGTAGTATGGTGTAGCCACGCCCCTTTAGTTACCCTAAATTAAACGATTTAATGCTCTGCATTCATCAAAGGAAATGTCACCGACCATGCTACAATTCTATACTGACGAGATAAAGAAACGCCTCATCGGGAATTTCCGCTATATATTGTATATACCGCACACTTAATGCCACATAATATTCCAAAGAAATCCCAAGATGTTTTGTAAAACAAAGTTGCAGTTGGTTAGAGAAAGGACACAACTGTTATGTTGTAGACGTTTTAATCACAGTACACTTTATAACAAGAAATTCATAAATATTGAAGTTCCTCTTTGAAAAATTGACTATTTTAGTACTGTATTTTACACCCCAGTTACACAGAGCCATCGGTGATTGATCGGTAGTTTTTTTAGCCAAATTATGGAGTGAACCGATGACAACGTATTTAACACCGATATCACCTATTGGTCACCTGTTTTCCACCTATCAACTGCTATTGGGGAAAGATAAGTTTTATCGGTGAAAAATTACCGATTGGGATTTTACACAGAAAACCAGAAATAAAATCACGCATGACAACCGATCAAAACAGCGAGTAAATTTAAAATAAAATGACCGATTGGGGACCGACTGTCTGTGTAACTGGCCCGTAACGTAAAGAGTTTGCAGAAATTTGCATCCTAAGTTTGCTCACATGCTTGAGCCAAACAGATACTCTGCCAATAATCAAACTTTGAAGAAATACTATTTGCTGTGTTTTGTGTTGTTTTAGTATTTTTTCCGAAAAGAAAGGTCTTAAGGGTGCCCTCTGGTGAATATCAGAACAGATAGAATTTTTTATTTCCCTGTTTTTTATGAAGACTAACATATTACTAGTTAGTTTCTGGAAAAACAATGATGGGTCGGTGATTTAACTTTTTCGCAAAATTAATCTTTAGTAATACACTCTCACAGTGCGGTTTTAAATTCTGAATCAGCTGCAAATTGTGTATGGCAACTTACATGTGTGTAGTGTGGTTTGCAGAACAGGTATCGATTTTCCGTCTTTTTTAATGTAATAGATCATACTTTAGGACGAAAAATTAAGGGTTGGGGTATTTTTATCACCATCTGAAAAATTAGTACATCCCTTGTCATTACCCCACCCAGTTTACTATAAATTGCATTTTTAAATTTGTGATCCATACATTTTTCATGATAAAGGAACAGATAACTTTTTGAGATATTTTGTCTACAATATATACAAGACCTGAGTATCAGAATGAAAAAATAAAAATTGGGGGTCGGTGTGCATATAAGAAAGATATTCAATAAAAACTGAGAAAAAAATGTGCTTATTTAGATTTCGACGAGCTCTGACATATAACGGCATAGGTCTGTAACAAATAATAGGAAAATACTTTTTATTCCTGTCTATGTATATGCTAACACATGTCTTTGTAATAAAGTTTAAATTAAGTGAATATCTTAAATGGTTTTTGAGAAATACCATCTTTTGTACCCCTACCCCCCATTTTGGCTTATGTTAAAAATTGTCAATTTTGGGCACAACATGTGAGGTCAAAAATAAAATCTAATTTTTTTTTTTTTTTTTGCAATTGAATATCCCTATTGGGCATAAGTTTGTTACTGTATAATTATTTTTTCCAGTTTTATTATAATTTTTGAAATATAACAAATGTAAATTTCCGGAAGTGCAAAAATCCAAAACCTCAGCAGAGGGCACCCTTAAGTAGCCATGTACCATTCGATTAACAGCAGCATAGTAGTGTACATACAATATATAGCGGAAATTCCCGATGAGGCGTTTCTTTATCTCGTCAGTATATATATCTCTAAAACAATGTTAATTGTAGCATGGTCGGTGCAGAGCATTAAATCGTTTAATTTAGGGTAACTAAAGGGGCGTGGCTATGCCGTACTAGAACTACCGGATATTGGAATTTAGAGTACGGTCACTATGACGTCACAGTGTTACTAAGTACACAATGCTACAAACAAGAAATTGCAGCACAGCTGCTGGAAAAAATGTTTTACAATTCTAAACATAAAATTAATATTTCAGGAGTCAAGCTAGGGGAAAAGGAGAGCACGGCGAAGTGGGAAATGCGAGTGGATAAAATTCACAATTATTTATATTGGATGGATGATTCATATATGTTGTCAACTTTTATATAAATATATTATATATCTTGGCCTAGACTGTTTCTTTTCAAATTAAAGTTTTTTAATTTCGACAGACATGTTTTAATAGTTTAATTTTGAGTGGTTATATTCAATATGCATATCATTATCAGAGAATTCAATATGAATGTCATTAACGGCTCATCAAAAAAGTATAGATTATTCAGAGCCGTCTTTAAGAGAGGGGAATGATACATGTAAAGGCCCATACCCTTACTCTTACCGAAGTTTCTTTGTTTTCTACATGACATAATGTAGTGCATTTTCAAAAATATTTTAATTGCTAAAATCCTATGATAATGCCCCCCGTGCAAGCCCCTTAAAATCTGACAAGCATAGGCTAACACTGCTTGTCGAATGTTAGGGGCGTGTTAGTGATGGAGAGCCTCTGGTTTGCCCCTTGTTTTTTTGGGATAAGCCAATTCAATATGTAAGGTAATGAACTGAATGTTGTTTAATGGCTCATCAACACAGTATAGGTTATTTGGAGGCGCCCTATACGAGTAGAGAAGATCACACATAGGAATCTGGAACCTGTCATACTATAACAAATATATTCTTATATATAGTTCTATATAAACTAACGTGCTTGAAAGATAGACTCCGATATACAAAACCTCCCAATTTACGTCCCCATCCGACGGACGAGTTCAATGAAAAGTGTCTTGTTGAAGAACACCAAGACGAAACTCAGGTAACTATTCATAGGGCCACGCCAGCCCCTTTATTAAATTATGAAGCGGTATCTTAAAATATGACACGATTCTTCTTTCTTAGCATCTCTAGATAATTAAACATGAGCGAATGCACTGGTAACATATAGTTCCTTTGAACATGTCAACTAAGGTCAACTACGAATTGAAGATACGGGACGAATCATGGCCTATGGGCTTCGCGCTCGCGAAGCTTACCAAAATATTTATGTTCGGGGCTTCGCTTCAGCGCCGAAGCTCACTACTTTATATTATCACACTTTCTCGAATTACTAGAAAAGTTTACTCCGACTATATGTACATAGCTCGGACCAAATGACAACATATGACCGATGTTTAACTTATCACTAGCGGGGTTGGGGTGGGATTGGTGGGCGTGTAGCATGATCTACTCGGACTTTTTTATTTCATTTTAGAATACATAGGTAAGTAAGCTGTCACGGATTTATATGAAAATACACCCATCCTCCCATTGCTAGACCGGTATCATGCATTTGTCTAACCGTATTAAATGTCAACTAAGGTCAACTACGGAATTGAAGAACGGGACGAATCATGGCCTGTTTGCTTCGTTTCGCGAGGCTTACCAACATATTTATATAATGTTCGGGGCTTCGCTCGCCGAAAGCTCAATACTTTATAATTATTAAATTTTCACGAAGTACTTAAAAGTTTACTCCGGACTACATGTACATAGCTAGGCCCAAATGACAACATAGGCCCGATGTTTAACTTATCATTGCGGATTGGGGTTGGGGGTCGTGGAGGCATGATCCTCCGGACGTTTTTTATTTCATTTTAGAATACATTAGGTAGTAAGCTGTCACGGAATGTATCTGAAAAGACCCCCATCCTCCCATTGCCAGACTGTATCATGCACATTGTCTAACATTTACTTGCAAACATGGTAGACAAAGCAATTAACACATGTTGACGCACATGATGCCATGTTTACTATCAGCTTGACGTCATGTTTAACGTCAGTTGTTGATGCACAAGTTACCCCTACTCAGTCTTGACGTCACATGCTCAGATGCTGCTTCTCACAAGTAAAAAGTAAGAAGATTTACATTTAGATTAACTTGAAATAGCACTTATCGATGCAAGTCTGAATCCGCGTACCATACGCGTACTGAAGAAATCTGAAGCAGGCCGGACGAGGTAACTCCGGACATGAAGAACGCGGTAGGACACAATGTCGTAAAGATGAATAATTTGGGGCTTCGCTCCGCGAAGCTTAGGGATAATATCAAATGTGTGTTTTTTATTTTCGGGGCTTTCGTGAAAGTTTGCTTTGTGGATTATTTTGACTTTTTACAGTAATCGCCGCCATTACCGAAAAAGGTGATTACTAGTGGACAACTTCGACGTGTACTGTGCAACAATATACTACAGATTAAGCATGCATTTAGTGTACGCATGATTAAGCAAAGAACAAATAAAGTTACATGTGATTGTTGTCATTATTTTTCTTTTGCACAACTCTTTTCATCGAGTTCGGCATTGCGTATTTATCTCTGTTTCCTAGGCTACTAGTCTATCATATGTGTTCTATATATTATTATAATTAATTTGTGTTTACAGTTCTTTTCTTGATTTACGGTTAAAATTTTAATGTATATCAAATAATGTGTGTAATGCCGAAAGAAACATGTAATTGTATATCTTACGTGAGTGACCAATGTTTGGTAAAAGTCATAACATCTATCACACAATAACATCCATAGATTTCGGTGTGAACTTTATCCTGAATGTCTTCATTTACAGCCAAATAATACAAACACCATGTTTGTGCTTAAATATGAAAATAAGATCACCAAATAATTGTTAAGATAATAGCTCGCATCAAATGATGAACGTGGTACATCTATATTAAAGTGATTATCTTTTGTAAATCTAACCATAATGTTATAAATAATATCGTATACCTATTGTAATGTGTTTATGATTTCAAACAAAACGAACATGCTATCACAGTATAAGGAAATATAACTAATACAGTGAAAATGTAGCTTGTGTAGTCGATTGTCTACGAAATTTACTACTTGACAGTGTGTTTTCATTTGTTTATTCGTCAGCTATTTCAGTGGTATTATGATAATAATTACAGAAAAGTAGAACCCTTGGAAGCAAAGACAACCATCAGAAAAGAGTAGCATACTGGGTTGTAGTGAGTATGTTTATAAAATGTTATGTAAACATGCAACATTTGTAAACGACACCTAGCACCAGCTTACACAACTTTCTACTTAAAAGCCAATAAAGTGTGCTCAATATCAGTACAGTAAAGTAATTGTGTAGCCAGGGGCGTAGCTGGGGTGAATTTGATCTGTACGCCCAGCACTGGGGTTCCAATGGGCACATCGCTTTGGTGAGGCGCTCTCGACGATCGTACGTTATTTTTTCAGGATTTTTAGCTTAGATTACAATGTAATTATAAATAAAGCGCACATGTAAGAAGTCAATCCAATAGAATACATGTATGTATTTATATTTTTTATAACAAATTAAGATCGGAAAAATAAGGTCGTAACGACTGTGCATCGAAATATACCTCCTACCCCCACTTCGGATTTTATTGCATTTTCGGACCATTTTATTTTATTTTTTCTGGCGCTAACTGTACGCCCGGGCGTACGGGCGTATGCCTGGCTACGCGCCTGGTAGCATGAGGATACTATATACAGCGCCACACTGGACTAAACGAACGACAGTGTGAATGTTATTAAATACTGAAAAGGTATTTCTTTAGGCAGGCAAACATAACACACACATGAAACAAGTATACATGTAGCTGAACACACGGAACATAAAATGGTACATAGACAAAACTCACCTGGTGGCAAAAACCCAGACAGTAACCGTAAAGATAGATTATGTGTTTCGCTGTGTGTATGTATGAATAATAACTATTGCTTGACTAGAATGAAACACCACCGTAATCTCGTAGCAAGCCAAACACTGATACAATGACGGGCCTGTGACACACTTGCAGGATGATCAGGGCTTACACAGCTCATTTCATATGATTCAGTATTTTCTCCAAAGTACACAGTAAATGCACTAGCCCAAATTCAAAGAAGGAGACAGTACATTATCATGCAAGGTCAGTGTACATTATAAGGCACGGTAAGTGTACCATTATAGGCACCGGTAAGTGTACAGTATTAGGAACGGGTAAGTGTACAGTGTTAAGGCACGGTAAGTGATTACAGTATAAGGCACGTAAGTGTACAGTATAAGGCACGGTAAGTGTACAGTATAAAGCACGGTAAGTGTACATTATAAGCAACGGTAAGTGTACATTATAAAGCAACGGTAAGTGTACATTATAAGGCACGGTAAGTGTACATTATAAGGCACGGTAAGTGTACAGTTTAAGGCACGACAGATGTACAGTATAAGGCACGGTAAGTGTGCATTATAAGGCACGGTAAGTGTACAGTATAAGGCACGGTAAGTGTTCAGTATAAGGCACGATAGGTGTACAGTATATTAAAGGCACTGTCAGTGTACATTATAAGGCACGGTAAGTGTTCAGTATAAGGCACGATAGGTGTACAGTATATTAAAGGCACTGTAAGTGTACATTATAAGGCACGGTAAGTGTACAGTATAAGGTCAGGTAAGTGTACAGTATAAGGCACGGTAAGTGTACAGTATAAGGCACGGCAAGTGTACAGTATAAGGCACGGTAAGTGTAAAGTATAAGGCACGGCAAGTGTACAGTATAAGGCACGGTAAGTGTACAGTATAAAGCACGCCAAGTGTACACTATAAGGCACGGTAAGTATACAGTATAAGGCACGGTAAGTGTACAGCATAAGGCACGGTAAAGTATACAGTATAAGGCACGGTAAGTGTACAGTACAAGGCACGGTATGTGTACAGTATAAGGCATGGTTAGTGTACTGTATAAGGCACGCTAAGTGTAAAGTATAAGGCACGGCAAGTGTACATTACAAGGCACGGTAAGTGTACAGTATAAAGCACGCCAAGTATACACTATAAGGCACGGTAAGTGTACCAGTATAAGGCACGGTAAGTGTACAGTATAAGCCAACGTAAGTGTACAGTATAAGGCACGATAAGTGTACCTTATAAGGCACGGTAAGTGTACGTTTCCTTACTTGCAGAAGACGTATGTATACCGGACACTATGAACTGCATTGTTTCGTCGAACAGGTAAGAATCTGTATTCCTGTAGTCTATCAAACGATCCATGAAAAGAAACTCCCCGTGCTTGGGTGGGTTGCTTTGTCTGTCTTTCACTATTTCCTTAATAACTTCTTTAAGCTTTTTTATTTCTGTTTATAGATAAATATAACATTTAGTTTTATATATTTATATGCTTTCATTTTCTCCCAATATATATAATAAAATAAAACATATTTTTCAATAAATAATCATAAAATAAAGATATTTGTCTTAATTTGAACTGAGAAAGATACTTTATAGTTTCTGTTTTAAAACTGCGAACATCATTCTCCTTCAGTCCACGCCAACTACCACAACCACGAATCACCAACTTACACTGCCCTGTTTCAAGTCTTATAACAAGTATTAATACTGATCTACACCTTGGTTCATACGTATTGTGGGACTTAATAAAAGATGTATCTATTTAGAAAATAATTAAATGCATGCATCGGTTACCTGCATCGGTAATAACACCACTATCCCGCCTAATGGTAATAAGTCCACTATCCCGCCTAATGGTAATAACTCCATTATCCCGTTTAATAGCAATAACTCCATTTATGGTAATAACTCCTCTATCCCGCCTAATGGTAATAACTCACTATCCCGTCTAATAGCAATAACGTCATTTATGGTAATAACACCACAATCCCGCCTAATGGTAATAAATCCACTATCCCGCCTAATGGTACTAACTCCACTATCCCGTCTAATAGCAATAACTCCATTTATGGTAATAAATCAACTATCCCGCCTAATGGTAATAACTCCACTATCCCGTCTAATAGCAATAACTCCATTTATGATAATAACTCCACTATCCGGCCTAATGGTAATAACTGCACTATCCCGCCTAATGGTAATAACCCCACTATTCCGCTTAACGGTAATAACTCCACTGTCCTACCTAATGGTAATAACTCCACTATCCCGTCTAATAGCAATAACTCCATTTATGGTAATAACTCCACTATCCCGCCTAATGGTAATAACTGCACTATCCCGCCTAATGGTAATGACTCCATTATCCCGCCTAATGGTAATAACTCTATTATCCCGCCTAATGGTAATAATTCCACTATCCCGTCTAATAGTAATAACTACATTATCCCTCCTAATGGTAAGAACTATTTTATCCCACCTAATGGTAATAACTCCATTATCCCGCCTAATGGTAATAATTCCACTATCCCGCCTAATAGTAATAACTCCATTATCCCGCCTAATGGTAAGAACTATTTTTTCCCACCTAATGGCAATAACTCCGCTATCCCGACTTATGGTAATAACTCCATTATCCCGCCAAATAGAAATAACTCCATTATCCCGCCTAATGGTAATAACGCCACTATCCCGCCTAATGGTAATAACTCAATTAGCCCGTCTAATGGTAATGACTCCACTTTCCCGCCTAATGATAATAACTCACTATCTCGCCTAATGGTAATAACTACACTATCCCGCCTAATGGTAATAACTCCACTAGCTCGACTAATGATAACAGCTCAACTATCCCGCCTAATGTAATACATCATCTATCCCGCCTAATGGTACTAACTACATTATCCCGGTTAATGTTAATAACACTACTATCCCGCCTAATGGTAATATCTACATTATCCCGCCTAATGCTAATAACCCCACTATCCCGCCTAATGGTAATAACTCCATTATCCCGCCTAATGGTAATACATCTACTATCCCGCCTAATGATATCGGATACACAAACTAATACTTGCTGCATTGTCTCCCCTTTATATCTGATTAAAGCACTTAAGAAAGACGTATCCTAGCTTCCATTTAAAGACCTACATTGCTTTAGTTATTGTATACGACTTTATAAGTTACTATTTACAGCATCGTCTTATCATTATATCTTGTTATAAGACGAAGAGACATACCTGGTCATAGAATGTGAATAATTATGTTCGACAAGACGAATTAGTCGCAAGATGGAACCGGTTGAGAGGAGAAAGGAAAACTGATGTTTAAAATCTAACCCTGCACGATATGTTCATGCAGTAGGACAGTCGATTCAATCACAGTAATGCTGACATATTAACAGCTATATCAGCTGATGTTACGTGACAATATTCGTTGTAAAGTATGTAAGGTTTAAACGTTATATTTTGGGATATTAGTGGTCTAAACAAAATTACAAACATTATAATAAAGCTTTTTCTAATTTACTTTTAACTAACCGTCTAGAAGAATCTGTTCTCTGGCTTCCGTTGATGGTACTGTCATGTCAGTCTGAGCTGTAATTCATTCCATACCTAAAATTATGTAAACGTTTGTCAACATTATGTGTATGACAGTTCTAAGATTATTCCTTACCTAACTGTGTATAGAGATAATGTGTATGACATCTAAACATGTGTAGAGATAAAGTGTATGAAAGCTAAACATTTGTAGAGATGATGATGTGTTTGACAGCTCTAAGAGCACTTCATACCTAAACATGTGTAGAGATAATGCTTATGACAGCTAAACATGTACACATGTATAAAGATAATGTGTATGACAGCTAAACATGTGTAGATATAATGTATGAAAGCTCGAAGATCAGTTCATACCTAAACGTGTATAGAGATATTGTGTATTGCAGATAAACGTGTGTAGGGATAATGTATATGACAGCTCTAAGGTTATGGCGTACCTAAACATGTGTAGAAATAGCGTGTATGCCAACTCTAAGACCATTACATACATAAACAGGTGTAGAGATAATATGTATGACATCTTAACATGTGTAGATATAACGTGTATTACATCTTAACATGCGTAGAGATATTGAGTATGACATCTTAACATGTGTAGAGATAACGTGTATAACATCTTAACATGTGTAGAGATAATGAGTATGACATCTCCAAGATAATAAACGTAAAACATTGTTTCTCAAGAGTCGCTGGTTCGACCCCAACTAAGGACAAACTATAACAAAATGAAAACAAAGTAAAGTATTTTACACAAATGATACGTTTTGAATCTGTTTTCAAAGAAATATAATTATAATTTAAATTGTAATGTGATGTGAGAGGTCGCTTAATATAGCATACAAATGTTTAGATTTAAAGTACTGACACGATTTTTCAACATTACTGGTAAAATTAAATCCGTTAAAGAAATGTTGATTTGCTTGCAAATATAGTTTGTGATTTTTTAAGCTAAATGCAGGGTTATGAACTAGTGGAAGTTGTGATACAAATTTCATTGTAAGTATTGGATAAAACAGAGCCTGCATTCCCGGCATTACGTGTAATGGTAATAAGGTTAACTGAGGTATTGCAATGCTTTGTTTACTGTTATTATTTACAAAGGAAACATCTTATTTACACAAAATAAAATAGGTAAAATTTCACCTCGTCTATTTTAACTAACGATTTGAAGTTATCCTCGCTGATCTTTTCTCCAAATAGTGCAAAGATGACTGACTTCAGCGCATACGTCACCAGGTAACCATTAATGCAAATGTGCTCCCCATCTGGAATTGTGGCCAATTGACTAACGGTTTCATCTGCTGCCTGTTGAGAGTCAATGCGTACCAGGTTATAGACCTAATGCATGCATTTTCTTGAGCATCTGCATCATGATGAAAAAAGACTTACATCATATTTAACTGATTTATAACGTCTAGTTTGTCATCACGTATGTAAATATCTAAATTTACTTCTCATGTATCAACTATGGCATGTTGTCTGCAATTGCGTTTACTGCGTTTCCTTTGATTTTGTATAGTGCTTTAACAAACTAGCAGTATAATATCAGGAACTCTATTAAACGTTCCTGATAATATGCAAACGAGAAAACACTTATTAACGTATTGAAACACATCTGAATGCAAGTATGTGTAGTGTACAATAAGAATACATTCAATATCTCAAATAAACTAATTAAGATAGGTATGTATTTGTGCTATGTAAGTTTAGATCAACAATGTAGTTTTTATGTTTATGCTCTTTATTACTTTATGTATAATATATGAATAATGTTATGTTGGTATAAAAGTCGAAAAAGAAATGTAGCATTCAAGGAACACAGTCACTCACAGACAAGCATACAAATAAAACAATTGTTATACGTTAAATAAGAACAAAGTATGAGAAATCGCAATTATAAATTTTAAAAGGGCTGACAATAGGGATATTGCATTTGAACTGTCAGTGGCAAAAAAGGTTTTAACCCGGTTTCTAGGGGTCATGAAACCTCACTCGTACCCTATTGTTACCATCCCTTTCTGGATTTAGATATACGTCATCATAGAGTCCGTACTCTCTCTGGTCATCGCACAAGCAAAGAGTAAAGCATAGTCGGAAACTACAAATGAGTCAACCTATAGACATGCAGTGCGTTTGATAAACTCTCGGATACGTTTGATAACGATTGTATGAAAGTGATCATAACCAAGTATATTACGAGTTTAAATCGCATCACCATAGAAGCAGATTGTGATGGACCTTGTCGCAGAAGAGTTCTTAAATTATTTTTATATTTTAAAAGAAGATCCGAGTTGCAATAAAACAATTTTGCAAAGTTTGATTGACGTTTAATAGTCCTTGTCGCAGAATCGTATATTTTAAAAGAAGATCCGAGTTGCAATAAAACAATTTTGCCAAGGGTGTTTGAAGTTGAAGGTAGCGGTAGCCTTGCTCGAACAACCATTTTATTATACATACGTTACGATTATAAAAGTCTCAAACTGGACTACAAGCTCTAGCAAAACGAATGAGTTGAAGAATATATACCCGGCAAGACGTTGCTTGAAGAACAGTCCTGTCTAAGTGTGGATAAATACCTATGTCAGAAATGAAATAATCTGAATCACCATCCCTTTATAACAGGACAGCATACATGCTATGATTCAATACAGCAAACAGAGATCATGTGTAAGCAACGAACGCCGCAAATGTAATGGAGAAGCAGACTCGGTTTTATTGAGTCGAACTCCATCGTTGTTGACCTCTTACATTAGAGATAGCGATCATAGATAATATAGAACAACAAGTATGAAAAGAGAAATGTGGAAATCTCCGAGCACGATCAATATAAAAACAAATTGTAGTATCGGTTTGATTGAAACTATTCATTAACGGTAGTGGTAAATGCTTACTACCGTTCAGGCCCTCTAGCCCCGGATTGAGCGGAAATCAATATTGAAAATGTTAATAGTACAAAAATGTGAACCAATCCGAAGATGGTATGCAAATGATGGTGAACATGGAACCTTCCATGTGGTATTTTCATACAAGTCCATTACCAGCGGCGTACGACCCCAGTTTTTAACAAAACAATTTGCCCTAAACGAGATTACAATTGACAAAATAAACAACATGGAATTTAGATAGGAGCAGATGTTATGAAGCCTGCGTATCAAAAGTACCATCCAACATACTAAATTAAAAAAGCAAACAACATATCCTATGCGTAAATAAACGATACTCTGCGACAATATAGGCTAAAGTAGTGGGATCCTTTATTCAAAATTAAAGTAATAAAAATGATATAAATATCGGGCTCAGCGATCTCCCAAGATCGGATTGAATGACTGTTCTGATTGCCAATACGGGGAAATGTTTTACCACAACTCTGCACATGCAACGCTATTGTGATATTTAAAAAGATTATGGAAAAAGAAGGAAAAACTCTGAAATCGTCGATGAACATAAAAAGTATGCTGTCTCGGTTTGATATGAACCGTTCATGAACGGCATTGGTAAATGCCTATTACCAATCACAACTTCTAGCCCGGGTTGAACAGAACTCAATATTTCGAATATCAATAGGACAACAATGTGAACCATGCCGAAGATGATATGCACAGTTCGGTGATCATGGAATCTTAAAACACTAATGTAAATGAATAAAGACATAACAAAATCAAGGATATACATCTGCAAAGCTGAGGTAAATAAAGGTCGGTTTCTTTTTATTCCAAGAAATATCCCTCTTCAACATACGCGGCAGCGTATTTCAAATACATCACGTTTGCTAAAGTATGTTTGATTAAGATATGTCACCAGATAGTTGGTGTGCCACTTATTTACCCCCTAATATACATGTGAATGTTGGTTTGGCCCGTCTCGTTACATACCGTAAATAGGTAATTAGGTACATGAATATTTTAAAAGCATTAAATGAATATTTCATAAACATATCTAATATTATAGAAAAAAGTCATTTGTCACAGAAAACTTCAAAAAACTACAACAATATATGAACGAAAAACTGAAGTTCAAAACTTTTTTCTATAGAAGAAATAACACCATACGAAGTTAAACTAATAAGTACAAATTAGACTTATGAAATCTACGGGACTTGATGGAATAAGACCTAGAATTCTTAAATATTGTGAGGACCATATAACTTATGCTATTGTACATATAATACACAGTAGTATACATTATGGAATATTCCCCGATTTCCTTAAAAAAGCATTTGTTATTCCAATTTTTAAAACTGGGGATAGAACCGACCCGAACAATTATAGACCAATTTCTATTCTTCCGACAATTTCAAAAGATTTCGAATGTCACATAGCGACGTAATTACATAACTATTTGCAAGCGACTGATCTTTTACATATGACACAATCAGGATTCAGAAAATTGCACTCCTGTCAAACTGCTTTAACAAGGCTAATTGACTCATGGTTAAAATACATAGATTCTGAAAAATAAGTAGGAGCCAATATTTCTCGACTAATAAAAGGCATTTTGATCTTGTGGATCATCAAATACTATTGTAGTAAATTTTAAATTGTATCATTTTTCAGACAAAACAATTCAAATGTTCACATCATGGTTTAAGTAATCGTAAGCTAAGAGAATGAAGGTTAATGGCCAGTTTTTTGAGGAAATGATAATAAAAACAGGTGTTCACTCGGGGCCTCCATACTAGGCCCTCTTTTATATTTCCTGTATATTAATGACATATCAATATCACAAAATGCAATAAATATTGATCAGTATGCAGATGGACTCTACTCTCTATGAATATGACCATAGTATAGATTGTGATCGAGAAAAATTTACAGGAAAATCTGAATGCATGGTCAAATAGTTGATGTTGCATTAATAACATGTGCACTGCACCCATCAAAAAATAAATGTTCGATTATCTCCACAATATAAGGTTAAAAAGCGCAAAGATATGTATTTATATAATTGACGATTGTCATTAATAGAAAAAAGTATCTGTACATAAACTACTAGTGGTAGATATATTGATAATGCACTATCGTGGAAGTATCAAATTTTTAAGTTTGTTCAACACTCAATGCTAAAATTGCATTATTAAACATCATATATTTTACTATTCAACATATGATATGAAGAAAATGTTTTATAACGCTTCCATTATGTTCTTCGTCTGACTATTGTTGCACTATTTGGGGAAAGGGAGTTAATTCGAAGCTGAAATCATGAAATAACAAAAATTCAAAACAGGGCAGCACGAAATAATATTGTAAAAATACTTTTGGCTGTTACTTTGTAATACGCAGGCTTCATAACCGCTTCTCCGAACTAAATTCCATTTTGTTTAATTTCGCTCTTCGGGGAATTTAATTTTATTAGATACTTGGACCATACGCCGTACGACATGGGGAATGCAAAGAAACGCCGTATGCATGCCATCTTCGGGATGGTTAAAATTGTGTACTATTGATTTTATGAATATGAGTTCTGCTCAACCGGGGCTAGAGGGCTTGAGCGGTAGCTTGCATATCTCACTACCGCTCATTAACAGTCTCAATCAGAACTCAGAGCTGCATCATTTTATATATAATCAGT